>JAODAL010017195.1:0-78466 GCA_025379985.1 Phyllomedusa bahiana | reverse complement strand
TGGCACCTATCGTACCCCTGTGGTACAAAAGTTGCTGGATTAAATTTAACTGAAAGGGGGGCTTATCAACCAGCGGGCCTGCCCCAAAAGTGAAAAAAACACGATCTGAAATGTATAGGGATAATAAAAGGTATTTTTTTGCGCCCCTATCAGTACACCTGTGGTGACTACAAAATTGCTGTATTAAAATTTTAAAACTGCAAGGTGGCTTTATCAACAAAGCTGGGACGGGGCAAAATTGAAAAAGAACACCTGCTGAAATGTATACTGATAATAAAAGTGGAGTTTTGCCCCTAACAAATAGACCTCCATTACTAAAAAGATCTGTATCCTAAATAGGCAATGCAATGTCTAAACAAAGTTTTGGCTGTACAATATCCAGTATCCTTTATAGAGCTTGTCCTTTATAGAGCTTGTCCCCCCCGTGACTTTACAGCGGTAGATGCTCCTTTAAAATTCTCTGCCTAACTACCTAAAATCTGCAAATCTCTGATCTAACTTCTAAGGATCACAGCTAAAAGTAGAGCTTTCTCTGTGAAGAAATAGAATAATTTTGCTGAGCAGTTTGGACAGAGGCAGAGCGCACGTCCTACTGCTATGAGACGCTGAGAGACACTGATCATGAACAGGAAGGGCTGTTCTATGTAAAACGAGTCATGTGATTTTTCCAAGCCAATGAACCATACCACATCCCGGTCATGACGTCGCACACACATCTCACCCTGCTCTATTCTGTAAGCTAATTTGCTGGCCGCCAAAATGACAGGAAGCGCCGACAATGGCGCGATATTAATAGATTATGCACAGATTTTAACCTAAATTATCGCGTGATCGACAAAATCCGATCAACGTAAATACCGTGCCGATTTCAACTTTGTCGATAATAATCGCTCAACACTATTCCTGATATCTTGGCTGATATCTTTAGACTTTCCTATGATGTTACACACAGAAGCAGTGTGTTTCTGGTGTGCAAGTAAATACATCCACAGGTGTGTCTCTAACTCAGATGTTGCCAAAAAATCAGAAGCTTCCAAAGACATAACATCATCATATGGGCTGTCCCAAATTGTTTAAAGGCACAGTAATCCTAGTGTATGGAAACTTTAGACTTTGCAGAAAGTAATAAAAAATGCCTTAAAAATTCTCTCTCTCATTATTCTGGCATTTGTCAAATATAAATAGTTTTGGTTCCTAATTGACCTAAAACGGGGGAAAGGTTTATTCTGGTTTCATGTCAGATTGTGAGAAAAGCATGCATATGTGTCTTTTTATATAGTGGATGGAAACTTCTGGTTTTAACTATACCTATGGGGGCTGAGAATGGCACAAGGATTCAGTAAAGACCACAGAAAGAATCCTGGTATTTTATACCACCCTCTCTGGCCTCTGCTAGATGTATCACATGAATCACTTTTGCTCCGGATTCCTTTAACCCCTTAAGCCGAACGCCTGAAAAGTAGTTAATGACCAGAACATTTTTTTAGTTTTGGCCTCTTTTCGTTTAAAAAGTTGTAACTTTTTTATTTTTTCAATGACGCAGTTGGATGAGGCCGCGTTTTATTCGAGACAAGTTTTACTTTATAAGGGAATAGTTTAAGTACACTTATAAATAATTGAAGTATTTTTTTTTATTTTTTTACAAAAAATTTTTTTGTTTTTTTAATTTTTTTTTTTACACCATTCACATTTGACACTTAATAACTTGTTAGATTAATTCTACAGGTTATTACGGTCGTGTGGATAACAAATATGTGTAGGTTTTTTTGTGCGTGTAATTTATGTTACAATTATTTTTTATTAAATATTTATTTTTATTTTATTATTTATTTTTTTATTCTTTTTTTTACACTTTTTATGGTTTTTTTGTACTTTTTTTGACTCCCATGAAGGGAGAACTGTTTAACATTTTTTTTTTTTTTACACTTAGTAATGTATTAGCATATTCATATATGCTAATACATGCTAATCTGTGTCAGTCTGACACAGGCAGTGATTAGGACAGCACACAGTGCATCCTAATCACTGACTTCTTACACCGACAACTCTGGGGCCATGCTAGGTCCCCAGAGCTGACTGTGCAGCCGGTCCTGAGCTCTGTCGGGTGACGGGCGTTTCCGATCACCCGACAGAGCAGGGGATCCTTTGATTGCGCTGCGGTAACGCACCGCCGCAATCAAGGGTTAAAGCATCGGGTTGCGGAGGTGTCCTCTGCTCCCCGATGCTCTATGGGGATGCTCTGGGATCAGGGCTGTGTAGTTCAGCCCCGATCCTAGCGCAGCTGTGGCGCCGGGCGCCGCAAACCCCGATGTCTGCAGCGACGTCAAAAGACGTCGCTGCAGACGAACGACCCGCACCGGCCGCCGTCAAAAGACGGTGCGCGGTCGTTAAGGGGTTAAATGCTAATTTCTACTTTAAAGGAACTTGAACATAATATCTGATCTGCTGGAAGCAAGTTATAGATCAGGAAGAGCTGAGCTGATTGAAATTATACTTTATTCATTTAAATCTCAGCTTATTGAGGGCTAAAGAATCCACTGAGCGGTCTTATCAGTGATCCATAGCCTTTCTTGTATGAGTGTGTATAGAGAGATTGCTGTCAATCACAGCTAACACCACCCACTAGGTTCCTTAACTGAGAATACGCATGGATTTAATTGACTAAAGTATCATTTCTACTGAATCTTTCCGCACAGAACAATATTTCGCTCTGCCCCTTCTGCTCTATCACATGCTGCTTTCAGATCAGATAGCACGTTCAATGTGACAGGTAAAAAGGAATCCGGAGCAAAAGTGATTCAGTGTGTTACGTCTAGTAGAGGCCAGAGAAGGAGGTGTATGACACAGGAATTCTTTCTGTGTTCTTTACTGAATCCTTGTGTCAAACTCAGTACAACTTTAAAGGGGTTGTCTCACTACATTGATTCATCTTACCTCAGTCCTGTTTTCTTGATTTCATTTTGAATTCAGAAGCGTGTTTACTTGCTTCCACTTAGCTGCAGTAGAAGCCAGGTCTGTAGCTATAGCAACCAGTGCTGACAGCCTATCAGGAGAGATCAAACATTTCTGTAGCTATAGCGACCTGAGAAGCTGAATCAGCCCATACAAGAGGGGATATCTAGCAATCGGTAGGACACTGTTAATGGACATATATTGCAAAGTGACTTGTTTTTGCAAGATCTTTAACATAAAAATCAATCCTTGTAGTGAGACAACCCCTTTAAGCATAAAGTGGACCTGTGATATCTCCTGTCTGTTTTAGAAAATACTTTTGTTCCCTTTAAATAGTAGCCCAGCAAAAAGTTGTAACACACACATACTATAAAATTGAGTGCATATGACTCCGGCCACATGCACCTTTATGCAGGGCCTCTATAAGTCATTTTAGAGCCCATACAGCTGAAGCATCCCACCTATTACTATTTCCTATTTTGCACCATCTTTGCAGGCCTCCTTTAATTAAACTTAATCAAGGCCTCTGAAGCAGTACTGCCAATACTACCCCAATGGCGTCCCTTCTTTTGTGCAACACGTAGGATGGTCCCAGCACCAGAAAACACATCTGGATGAGTCGCCAATGAGTTAATGTTCTACAGAGCTGTTAGACTACAGGACGAGTTTGTGACTGTCACTTAAGCAGCACAGAATCCTCTCTTTCCAAGCTCTCAGCCTCGCAAGCTCCCTTGGGCTCTGCTCCCTCCCAGTTTTTACATCTCCAAAAAAGGCTCTCGGTTCCATGGGTTTGCTGGAAAGTTTGAATCCTGGCGAGGGGGAGGCAGCAGAAATCCAGTGCAAGGGGAGGAGGGAAACTTCTTGCTGCCAGCGGAGAAAATAATGAAATCATATCCCATCTGTGAAGTACAATCTCTATTCACTAACAATGAAAATGACTCTTATCTCTCCCCGCCAGAGGGTACAGAGCACAGACGTGCCCGGCCAGATCGCCGACAACAAGATGGAGAGGAGGGGGTGGCGCAATTCCTGGACCTCTAGAGAACAAATATAAAGTTAATGTGTGCCTCACATTATTCTGTATAGAAGTGGCGAGGGCTCATCTGTGAGAAAACAGAGTGGCTCTCTTAGGCTATGTTCACACGGCTTAATTGCGGGCCGTAATTACGCCCCGCAATTACGCCGTGGGGGCGGGGCGGTAGCGGGGGAGTGAGCGGGGGGCCGGCACTTCGCCGGCCCATAGACTATCACTGCTAGCGGCGCGTATACGCTGCTAGTAATTCACATGTCAATTATCTCCCCGCCCGGCGAATCCGCCGGGCGGGGAGAGGAGACGTAATCCATAGTTCTCTATGAGAACTGTGAATTACCGTAATGAATGGGCCATTTTCGGCCCGTAATTGGCGCACTTCGGCGCGTAATTACGGACCGAAATACGCGCCATTTTAAGCCGTGTGAACATGGCCTTATACTTTATGGCTGGGGTTAGCAGTCAATGAAGAGTAGTGCTTACACCCCAGTTTAAAATCTGTAACAAGGCCCCCCAGCTACCATGAGCCCTTTATAATATTACGCCGCAATGCAAAATCTATGACAGAGCGCGCCCCCCAAAATCCATGAACCAGTTTAATTTTATGCCCCAATGCAAAATCTGTAACAACTCCTTCCCCCACCTCCAGCTAGCCGGTTCCTGTTATAACACCCCCCCCCCCCCCAAATATCATGAATCAGTTGTAATATTATGTCCCAAAGTAATATGTGTAACAGGGTCCCCCAGCTACCATGAATCACTTATAATATTATGCCCCAATTCAAAATCTGTAGCAAGCCCCCCTTCCCCCACCACCTGCTACCATGAACCTGTTTTAATATGATCCCCAATGTGAAATCTTTAACAGGGCCCCATAGCTACCACCAGCCGTTATAATATCAATGTCTTATTTTGTGGCCATGAGGCTCTGAAAACTAACCAAATCCTCATATCTAATCCCCTGCTCATGCTCAATTATTGTAGGAAGGCAACTGCACCACATAAACACCTGCGTCGGAAGTTGCGTTCAGAGCCTCAGAGGTGGAGGTAGCACCGGATCTATTTCATGACGGACACCAATGGCCTCTGACAGAACCCATTGACTTCAGTGATGTCCATCAGGTTTCCATTGTGGTGTATGCTACTTTAATGGAAAAAATAGTGCAGCGGAGGCTCCAAATGGAACCTCCAATGCAGATGTGAACCGGGCCCTAGACCCAAAAGTAGGCTGCCAGCCAGGCACCACAGCTTGATGATAAATACATGGATTCATCAATTAGTTATAGAGTTTATTTTAGTATATATCTTCCAGTCGCTTGCTGTTTCCCTCTTTCTGTCTGCAGGTTGTCTGTAAATGCTCAGGAAGCTTCTGAGTCATTATAAAATCCATCTAGTATAAAACAGTAAAAAATAAATGGGGAAGTGAGGAGGACGCAGCTGCGGATTATCACATTCTCAGCATCAAATTTGCTTTAGGGTCAACTGACCCTAGGGATTTGCAGTTACCCCACCAGTGACTGCTAGCCAACTACTAGTGATAGTTAAAGGGATTGTATTTTCTAAAAAATATTTCTCCAAAATGTAGGTATTTTTATTATATACTTTAATCAACTTTTCTGTGGGCTTCCTACAGTTGTACATCAGCTATTTGATCATAGAAAACTCATGGCTTGGACACACAGGAAACAGCTCTGTGTCCAGTCCAGGAGATCAGGTCATCAAAGGGGTTTGGCTTGTTTCAGAGCACCTTATGAGGCCACACCCCTTTGATCTTGCCTTGCTAGGCTTTCAACATGGGGGGAAACAGAGGTGTATTGTGAGTCTGAGAAGAAGGGAAATTGATAAAGAATCCTGGGGCTTGTAATTTTACAGTGCAAAGAAAAACCACTTTCAAACAGGAAATGCTGCTGCTCCACTGCAGTGCATGGAAACTACATAGAGCACAATAAATGCATAAATTAGCACAGAAAACATTACAAGAAGATGAATAAAGACTCAGGCAAGCCATTGTCATTTTTTTATAGTTAAAACATAGTGCCTCTGAATGATTACACTTCCCCAAGCCATGCACCCTTCACACTGCTTTCCCTCAGAGCAGCTGTTGGATATTTAACAGAGATCAAGGAATAATGTACCAGGATTATAAGTGTAAAACTTACACCAGTGTAACCTCATGAGGTGTCCTGGAAATGGAAGAGAAACTGCGCAAATTAAGACGGGTGTAATTACAGTAAAATAAACCTTTCACAGTGGTTCTCTGCTTTCATCTATCACAGAATTATTTGGTATCCAGTTATATATAAACTGTTTATGTCTTTCGTCAATCCATGTAGTTCAGTTCTGGGAAAAAATCCCTTCAAATGTCCCTTGAATTTATCTATGAAATTCTGAATAAACACAGGGATATGACAATGGTAAGAAATATACAGTACAGCTGTAATTTTGAAGCATGGGCTCTAGGTTTATGTAGAGATATGAGCTACATAAAGAAGTTGAGTAACCTTTTATATACAGTGCTCTAAGTAACTTGTTACATTTTATATTACAACAACATTCAAAATTCTTTTGGTTGACTCTTGATAAAGTCAAAATTTTGTTGAAATACACCCCCCCCCCAGAAGTTTAACTATTATAGTACAATAATCTGCAATGCATTCTAAAAATGTATTATTGCACATTGCCTGGTGTAAAAGTTACATTTTCCAGAATTAAAGGGGTTTTGCCACAATCTAATTTCTTACCTCCTGTATCCAGCTCCTCAGCTCTGTGTGCTCAGAAGGGGGGTATGTGTGATTTGTTTGAATTGCATATCTTGTGACATCACCAGGCCTTTCCTCTCTCTAGTCATAGAAAGGTCTGTTTTATGTATAGAATTGTAAGTAGCTACATTGTAGCTCAGAGGTAAAACTCTTGCCTCCAGGCACAAGGGTCCTAGGTTCAAATCCCGGCAGGAACCAAACCTGTGGATTTTTTTTCCCCTTCCTCAATGGATGTTCTTTTTTTAATTTATTTGCACTGTTTGACTTATTACTAACTAGTCCAAAGGACGGGAGTAGAATGACAGCACCCGGGGTTTGAACACTCAGTAGCTGCCTGAGAGGAGAGGTGATGTCTGAGCATGTGCGACCAGGACTGAGGAGCTCTCATCACTGGTCGTATCCCCTGGAGATGAGCTGTAAACAATGGATCACTAAAGGAGCAGCTAAAACAAAAACGGTGCAGAATTTTTAATAATGATGAATGGTGAAAATGTTTATTATTTAATTTTCAAACTTCCTACATCAATTTTACTTTGTGGCAAAACCCCTTTAAAGCCAAAACTGCTGATTTCTATGTAAACACTGGAGAAGCAGGGAATACATGAAGATATTAGCCCAGTAAAAATGTAACTAATTGAGAATGATCTATAGAGCATACCAAGATACACATACATCCTGAATGTAGTAAAATATGAAGAATGTTCAAATCCAAGACATTTGGGGACATTAAAGCTGCCCCATAAATGTTAAGTTGGTTGATTCTGCTTAAATCCTGAAATATATCTAATACATGACCGGGGCGCGTTTACACAGCACAGGACAAATACCGGCGGGTTTGCCGGCCGGTATTTGTCCTGTTTTGTGCCCGTCCCCACGGCCGCGGGGGGGGGACGGCTTTTCTCCGCGATGAGCGGAGAACAGCCCACCCCCCTCCCATTGAGAAGCACATCTTCCGTCGGGAAAACCGGACGAAGATTGTGCTTCTACAATGTTTTCGGCGGACCGCCCGGCGGCAAAACCGTCCGACGGGAAAACCTGTGCAGTGGGGACTGCTGCACGGTTTTCATAGAGCACAATGTGTCCCTTTTCGGCCGGTTTTTCAGGCGTCTGAAAAACCGCAAACCGGCTGAAAAACCGGCCGAAAACCCGTGCCGTGGGGACATGCCCTTACAATGGAGAATGCAGTGTAAAGTGTTGATAGGGACATCGGGTGGCCTGGAAATAATTAGTCATCTATTAGCCACTAGCTCACAGCCTTTAAAGGTGTGGTCTGGTTTAGAAAACCTATTTTTAAGTACTGTACTCTGGCTACAAGAAGCATCTGTCATGCTCTGGAGGACCCAACATGTGCAGAATAGACTGTAGATTACAAAGGACACATGCAATACTTAATTTCTCCTGTGTTGGGGCTGCAAGAATATTGAACACCTGCTGCTGGTAGTTATAGCTAATCATTGGAGTTTCAAAGCTAGGATAGCCTGTGACTCATTAATCACTAGAGGGGTCCTTCTAGCAAACAGTGATGGCTAGTGTATAGCTATCATTCTGAGATTTAGCACCGTACTTCAACGTCTGGAGATATGAAATATATTGTTATAATCCTTCTACACTTGTAGATTATTAGATTATTCACTGTATAGACCTCATATGTGTATATGATGTATAGATTCTTGAAGAAGTAAGACCATAAAGGGGTTGTCTCACTACAAGGATTGCTTTTTATGTTAAAGATCTTGCAAAAACAAGTCACTTTGCAGAAGGTGTCCATTAACAGATTCCTACATATTCCTAGATATCCCGTCTTGTATGGGCTGCAGCAGCTCCTCAGGTCACTATAGCTACAGACCCGTTTGATCTATCCTGATAGGCTGCCAGCACTGGTTGCTATAACTACAGACCTGGCTTCTACTGCAGCCTAGTAGAAGCTAGTAAACATGCCCCTGAATTCAAAGTGAAACCAAGAAAACAGGACGAATCAATGTAGTGAGACCACCCCTTTATATTAATGACATTGCTAGAATGTACGCTGTCATCTTATCATTAGTGGGGGTTCAGCCTCTAGAATTCCAACCAGGGGTGCAGTTATCGGGGGTGCAGAGGCATCAGTCGCTTCTGGGCCCTGCAGCTCTTTTCCACATAAGAAGACACCAGTATTGTAAATGACACATGATAGCATTTCACTTCTTGTATTGGGGCCCAACAGCTTGAAGTTACATTTCTAAATCCAACTGATTCTAAGACTATGGTCACAAGGCTTAAAATGGGATGTATCTCGCCCCGTACTGCACGAAATAGGAGGCGAGATACATCCCAGTCATTACGGTAATCCACAGTTCTCATAGAGAACTATGGATTACGTCTCCTCTCCCTGCTCACACAATACGGCGAGCGGGGAGAGAAGTGACATGTCAATTATTCACGGCGTATACGTGCCGAGAATAATGCATGTCTATGGGGCTGGTGGGCTGAGGGCCCCCCGCCCCGCTCCCGTACACACCGCGTAATTGCGGGGCAAAATACGTCCCGCAATTACTACCGTGTGAACATAGCCTAAGAATGATCATAGTTTTTACCTGCACAGCAGTGCTCCTGGCCACCCAGCACTTGAATGGGACTGTGTTGCCGTTCCCTGTCAATACTTAGGTCAATGCATTGCAGGTAATGACTGTGTAGGGGCTAGAGCGCTGATTCAGTGATGTGGCCCCTTTTCTCTCCGGAGTTTGGAGTCCCCAAAGCCAGACTCCTACCAATCATAAAGTGACTATATTTTAGTGATATGCCATCATTTCATAAGATGGATGTATTCCTTCAAATACCTCTGATGCAAATTTCCTATTCATAACTTTTGTTAGAACCTTTGGGACTAACTTTAACGTTTTGTTTGTACCTAGGTTATGATTTTCCATCCGTCCTACAGTGGTTTGCTGAACGAGTTGATCGTATCATTCTTCTTTTTGATGCCCACAAGTTGGAGATTTCAGACGAGTTTTCTGAGGCCATTAGAGCCCTTAAGGGCAATGAGGACAAAATACGTGTTGTCCTAAATAGGCCGACATGGTGGAAACCCAGCAGCTGATGCGTGTATATGGTGCCCTGATGTGGTCTCTGGGCAAAGTGTTCAATACACCTGAAGTTTTACGGGTCTACATAGGCTCCTTCTGGTCAGAGCCCCTCATGATCTCCAACAACAGGCGCTTGTTCGAACTTGAGGAGCAAGACTTGTTCCAAGACATCCAGAACCTGCCCAGAAACTCGGCTCTGCGCAAGCTCAATGACCTGGTGAAAAGAGCGCGGCTGGTTAGGGTAAGATAAAGCTTTTTCTTATTGCATAGTTATATGTTTTTTCAGTTTTTTTATTGTTTGTTATTGCAAATATTTGACATTTGAAGCTGACTATTGTCAAGTATCCCATCACTAGGCTTGGACTGGCTGGGTATGGTGGGCCAATGGGCATGGCAGGCCTGGGGCTACTTTTCAGGGCAAAAGAAAGAGAAGAAGAGACAGAGTGCAAGAATGATGTACAGTATGTGCAGTCATGTGGGTGGGCCCTGAGAATAAATTCCACTGGAGAGCCCTAAGAATCAACTCCACTGGTGGGCCCCAAGAAGCAACTCCACTGGTGGGCCCCAAGAAGTAACTCCACTGGTGGGCCCCAAGAAGTAACTCCACTGGTGGGCCCCAAGAATTAACTCCACTGGTGGACCCAACTCCACTGGTGGGCCCCAAGAATCAATTCCACTGGTGGGCCCTAAGAATCAACTCCACTGGTGGGCCCCAAGAATCAACTCCAGTTGTGGGTCTCAGGAATCAACTCCACTGGTGGGCAAATTGCATGGCCACGCCCATCTTGATGGTGTGCCACGCCCCTTAGAAAAAGCCACACCCACTCCACCTAAATGCCTAACAGCTCTGGAAGAAAGCCAGGTAGATGCCCCTCTAGCCAGGTGGTGCCCTTATAGCCAGGTAGTAGGCCTCAAATAGCCAGATGGATTCCCCGATAGGCAGGTGACGCCCCTTATAGTCAGGTAGTGCCCCTTATAGTCAGGTAGTGCCCCTTAATAGTCAGGCAGTGACCCCTAATAGTCAGGCAGTGTCCCCTAATAGCCAGGTAGTTGCCCCCTTTTGCCAGGTAGTAGCCCCCTATAGTAGCCAGGTAGTGCCCCCTATAGCCAGGTAGTGCCCCCTATAGCCAGGTAGTGCCCCCCCCCTTTGTAGCCAGGTAGTGCCCCCTTTGTAGCCAGGTAGTAGCCAGGTAGTGCCCCCTTTGTAGCCAGGTATTGCCCCCTTGTAGCCAGGCATTGTCCACAGTAGCCAGGTATTGCCCCCAGTAGCCAGGTATTGCCCCCAGTAGCCAGACATTGCCCCCAAGTAGCCAGGTATTGCTCCCAAGTTGCCAGGTATTCTCCCCAGTAGCCAGGTATTCTCCCCAGTAGCCAGGTATTGCCCCAGTAGCCAGGTATTGCCCCCAGTAGCCAGGCATTGCCAGTAGCCAGGCATTGCCCCCAGTAGCCAGGGATTGTCCCAGTAGCAGGCATTGCCCCCAGTAAGCCAGGTAGTGCCCCATGTAGCTAATAGAAAACAAAAAAAAAAATACACACCTCACCACGCTCCCAGCAACCTGTCCAGCTCCCGAAGATCTCCTCAGCGTCGCAGGGGGAGTGAGTACATCCGTGCGTCACACCCCCTGCGGTGCTGATCTGTGTGTACAGCGCTCAACGGCACTGTACATACAGGTGAGAAGGGAGGAGGGGAACGATCCCTCCTGCCTTCTCCCTGTACGGCAGCTGCACGGAGCGTGCAGCTGCTGACTGACTGTGCGGCTGCGGCCACACAAGCCAGAGAGACTCGCCGGGCGGGTGAGCGGCCGCTGCGGCCGCTTCACGGGCCTATAGGAATGGCCCGGCGGCGCCAGAGTAGCGCACCAGCTACTCTGGCGCCGCGGTCAATTAAAGAACCCCCGCTGCCTGCTGGCGGCGGGAGGTTCGCCAAAACTCTGCCGGGGAGGCGGGAGGGGGGGGGGGAGAAGAGCCCCATTAGTGGGACCCCCCCCCGCCAAAAGCGGGAGTGTTGGCATTATGACCTATAGGTGCTAAAATATTTTGGTTCTCAAACTTTAGGCGACATAGTTATATCTCATCCTTTTTTCTGTGTGTAAGGGGAACGATTACTTGTGCGATCATTTTTGGGAGATTTTTTATTGTATTCCAAACAATTTTGTGCAATGTCATAAGAATCTGATAGTCACAAGTGCTCGAGATGTCCCTTAAAGGCAAATTCACATATTAAAATAAGTAAAAAGTAATACTTTTTTTTTCAGAATTGACGATGCATGGGGTAAAATCTGCTGTAAAATAGTTTTGTAAAAATTACAGCAATTGCTGTTGATCTGCAATGACATCTGCAGGAGAAAAAGCCTGCAGCGTGTAGACGTGGCCTGACTGTCACAGACCGGCCAGGGGACAGGTAATGGAGCCTCGGGCTGATGACGGTTTTTAGCAAGGTCAGGGCTGGTGGAATACTTCCACTCAGGTAAAGCGTCGCGAGCCCGGACATGTAGTATACAGATTGTGAAGCCAGGAAACAAGTCAAGTCAGCCCCAATGAATAATGTAGCTTCACAGGAACTCAAAAGCCCCGATCTCAAGCAAGTGTGCGATCAAAGTAAGGTTCATGGGTGGCTTCACACATTGCATTTTTAGCAGTGTTTTTGATGCATTTGTTCCTCTGAAAGTTATCCGGCAAGAACTGCAGTGGCCAGATGTTACCTGAAAGTCAACAGGGAAAAACACACTACAGACATAGCTTTTTTCTTTGTGGTGTTTCTTCCCACTTTAGGTGTTTTTTTATGGGAGGTCAATGGCACAATGCTGTAAGTATAGTGTTTTTTCTGGCGGTTTGTAGCGTTTTTTCCCTATAAAAATCTCTGCATAAGAAAACCTTACGTGTTGCAATTTTTTGTATGTTTTTGTACGATTTTTCCATTTTACCATCAGGTGAGGGATCATATTATTTGTAATGGAATAAAAAATAGACAAAAATCTTGTGTACCAACTAGCGCTCATAGCAACCAATCACAGCTCAGCTTTCATTTCTCATACTGCTGTGGGAAGATGAAAGTTGAGCTCTGATTGGTTGCTTTGAGCTCTGATTGGTTTCTGTGGGCAACAAAGACAGACTTCCTGTTAACCCCTTAAGCCCCAGGCCTTACTGACCAGCTTCATTTTTTTGTTTTTACCTCTCTGCGTTTCAACAGTCATAAGTTGTTTTATTTTTATTATGACGCAGTTGCATGAGGACTTATTTTATGCCGGAGAAGTTGTATTTTTTGGGGGGGAGTCGTTTGAGTTTACATATTAACTACTGTATAATTTTTCCAAAACAAAATTTGTTCAGCGTGAGCATAAAAAACACATATTTCTGCATTTGTTTTGTTTTTTTAATTATTTGCTTTCACATTTCACAATAAATAACCCGTTGGGTTATTAAAGGGGTTGTCTCGCTACAAAGAATAGCTTTCAAATTGTAGGGAACACAAAATAAAGCTTTTTCCCAAATTATTGCTTGTTCCTTTTTTTCCCCAAAAGGATAAAAGTGAATTTTTTACTCTGTGGCTATTTCGTTCCCTCGTAACTGCCCTAAAAACAAACTCTGGGGTTTTTGTTAATGAGATAAAGAGAGTGATCATCACCAGGTAGCGTTTTCAGCAGTTCTGTGCTCCAGAAGAAAAAAAGCTTGTTTATTCAAGAAAAAACAGCTCTGTAATTAGGGCTTTTTTTTTGGGGATCAGTAAAAAGTCCTTCCCATAGTTTGAGAAGCTAATCTATTAAATTGCACTGAAAGCACAAACAGAGTGTAAAAGCAAGGAGCTTTGAAAATTTGTATGAACCAGGGTGACAGAGAATTTCTTTCTGCATTCTTAAAACCCCCTGTGGGGAGACAACTCCTTTAAGGTTATGTGGATACCTAATATGTGTAGCTTTTATTTTTTTTTGTGTAATGTATGTACAATAATTTTTTTATTACATATTTATTTTTATTTCATTTATTAAATTTTTTTCTCACTCTGTTTTTTCCCTTTTTTTTTATCCCATTAAGGAATAACTATTGTACAATAGTAGTAACCCCCTGTAGCCAGGTAGTAGCCTCCTGTAGCCAGGTTAATGCCCCCTTCTAGCCAGTGTCAGTCAGCAGCTGCGCGCTCCGTGCAGCTGCTCGTACAGGGAGGAGGCAGGGGGGATCGTTCCCCTCCTGCCTTCTTCCCTGCATGTAGAGCGCCCGGTGTGTGCTGTACATACAGTTCATCGTCGCAGGGAGAGTGACGCACAGCTGTACTCACTCCCCCTGCAACACTGAGTCTCCTCCGTCGGCAGCTTCTGCCAGCCAGGAGATCTCCTGGGCTGCAGGGAACCAGGTGAGGTAAGTAGATTTTATTATTTTATTTTTATTAGCTATAGGGGCACTACCTGGCTATAGGGGGCCCTACTTGGCTACAAGGGGGCACTACCTGGATAAAAGGGGCACTACCTGGATAAAGGGGGCATCCCTGGCTAATGGGGGCACTACCTGGCTAAAGGGGGCACTACTTGTCTGTAAGGGGCACTATCTGGCTATTGTGGGAACTACCTGGCTATTGGGGCACTACCTGGCTGTAAGGGGCACTACCTGGCTATTGGGGGCACTACCTGGCTGTAAGGGGCACTACCTGGCTGTAAGGGGCACTACCTGGCTGTAAGGGGCACTATCTGGCTATTGTGGACAGCTACCTGGCTAGAAGGGGGCATTATCCTGGCTACAGGAGCCTACTACCTGGCTACAGGGGGTTACCACCTGGCTACAGGATTCAAATAGGGCACCGAGATACCTACCTATTGGGGCACAGTTTGGCAGTATCTCCCAGCTCTCCTGGATGCTGAATAGACCATCCAACAGTCCAGGGAAGCTGGTTGACGCCAAAACCCTAATTTAGCTTTCTTCCAGAGCCATTACACAGTTAGGTGGAGTGGGTGTGGCTTTTGAAGGGGGTGTGGCTCACAAAAAGATGGGCGTGGTCATGCAAATTTTGGAGCGGTGCGCTACACGTGCCATCCCTTACAATCTCCTGCTTTCTTACTTTCAAAAGTTGGAATGTATGGTGTGAACTGGAGCACAAATTGCCACTAAAAAGAATGGGAGTTGGATTACACGTGGATTTTACGTGGAATCCGATGTGTTATCCTTGTTCAAATCCATTGTGTAAACATAGCCTTTTTTACAGTGTTTTTTTTTTTCTCAATTTTAGGACAGTTAACATTTTATATGAGCATATTACCCACAAAGAACTAAGGGCCACATGTATGAAAACTGTCTAGCTGTAACACTTTCTTTGTTGCCCATAGCAACCAATAGGAGCTCCCCTTTCATTTTACCAAAGTACTATATGAAATGAAAGGAGAGCTCTGATTGGTTGCTATAGCAAAAACAAAAGCCTTATACCTAAACAGTTTACATACATGTGGCCATAAGTATGCTAAACCCAAAGTAAATCAATTAAATACAAAATATATCCATAAAAATATATTTTATTAGAAATATTTAAAACTAATATAAAAAAATGTCACGATGTAACAGGGATTACCGGAAAAGGAAAAAGAGTACAGAGCGAGTGAGACACGGATTAATTAGTAGGGCAACTCTGCAATTCATAAATATACAGTGCATACAAACATGATGAATTCACATGTGCAAGTGCATATCTCCCAACTGTCCCTATTTTGGAGGGACTGTCCCTATTTTTAAACCTTGTCCCTCTTTGCTCTATAAATGTCCCTCTTTTTCATTTGAGAAATAGATTTGCGTCAATAAACTGTCTTGCTTTAAAAAGTATCTGATGGCTTAGTACCTGTATATTACAGAACAATTTACTTAATATTTCATCATTGGACACAATGCAATCCTGAGAATGTGTCCCTTTTTGGCTGTCTAAAAAGTTGGCATGTATGTGTATGGGAGTGGTTAGAGGTGTGTCTTAGTATGATGTCATGTGTTTGGGCGTGGTTAGAGGCGTGGCCTGATGTGTCCCTCTTTGCAATCTCTAAAAGTTGGGAGGTATGCAAGTGCATAAATTAAGTATCATGTATACAAATATATGTATACGACCAGGGCCGGGACAAGCCATTTTGGTGCCCTAGGCACATGAGGCAAACGGCGCCCCCGGCCCATAGACTTTCATTACCAGCGGCGCGTATAAGCCGCTGGTAATTCACATGTCACTTATCTCCCCCCGCGGTGTATTCGCCGAGCAGGGAGAGGAGACGTAATCCATAGTTCTCTATGATTGGGATGTATTCCAGCCGTAATTCGCGCAGTACGCCACGTAATTACGGACTGAAATATGTCCCATTTTAAGCCGTGTGAACATAGCCTTAGTGTCACAGCCTGCTGGATGAGGGGTCTGCACACTGCCTGGCAGTCTGCCAATTGCCCACTCCACTTAGCAACAGACAGTAGTCTGCGTGCAGCTCTGTTCCAGGCCCCAGTCACAAGATGTTCGCCTGGCCCATGCACTGCACCAATTACCCAGCAGCAAGGGGGTGATGAAAATGTAGGTAGGTTAGTGACACACACTGTACTGCCCCTTCGATTAAAGCATACATGCCAACTCTCCCGCTCTTTAACTGACCGCGGCGACAGAGTAGCGCTGGTGCGCTACTCTGGCGCCGCCGGGCCGTTCCCACAGGCGGGTGAAGCGGCCGCTGCGCCCGCTTCACCCGCCCGGAGTCTCGCTGTGCAGGGAGGAGGCAGGAGGGATCGCTCCCTCCTCCCCCTGTATGTACAGCGCCGGTGTGCACTGTACATACAGGTCAGCGGCGCAGGGGGAAGTGACGCGTGGCTGCTCTCACTTCCCCTGCGACGCTGAGGAGATCGTCCGGAGCGGCCGCGCTGCAGGAGCCTGGTCAGGTGAGTGGCTTTTATTATTTTATTTTTATTAGCTTTAGGAGGGGCTCTATCTGGCAACAGAGGGGGAATCTACCTGAAAAACAATGGGGTCACTACCTGGCAACAAAGGGGGCACTACCTGGCAACAGAGGGGGCACTACCTGGCAAACAATGGGGGCACTACCTGGCAAACAATGGGGGCACTACATGGCAACAGAGGGGGCATCTACCTGGCAAACAATGGGGGCACTACCTGGCAAACAATGGGGGCATCACCTGGCAACAGAGGGGGCACTACCTGGCAAACAATGGGGGCACTACCTGGCAAACAATGGGGGACACTACCTGGCAAACAATGGGGGCAACTACCTGGCAACAGAGGGGGCACTACCTGGCAAACAATGGGGGCACTACCTTGCCAACAATGGGGGCACCACCTGGCAACAGAGGGGGCACTACCTGGCAAACAATGGGGGCACCTACCTAGCAAACAATGGGGGCACCTACCTGTCAACAGAGGGGGCACTACCTGGCTAACAATGGGGGCACTCCCTGGCTCACAATGGGGGCACTACCTGGCTAACAATAGGGGCACTACCTGGCAACAGAGGGGGCAACTACCTGGCAATAGGGGGCAACTATCTGGCAAACAATGGGGGCATCTACCTGGCAAACAATGGGGGATCTACCTGGCAACAGAGGGGCATCCTGGCTAACAATGGGGGCATCTACCTGGCAACAGAGGGGGCACTCCCTGGCTAACAAAGGGGGCACTACCTGGCTAACAATGGGGGCATCTGCCTGGCAACAGTGGGGGCACTACCTGGCTAACAATGGGGGCACTACCTGGCTAACAGAGGGGGCAACTACCTGGCAACAGAGGGGGCAACTACCTGGCAACAGAGGGGGCAACTACCTGGCAACAAAGGGGGCACTACCTGGCTAACAAAGGGGGCATCTACCTGGCTAAACAAAGGGGGGCATCTACCTGGCTAACAAAGGGGGGCATCTACCTGGCTTACAGAGGGGGCATCTACTTGGCTACAAGGGGGCATCTACCTGGCTACAAGGGGGCATCTACCTGCCTGTAAGGGGCACTACCTGGTTATGGGGGGCTACTACCTGGCTATAAGGGCATCTACCTGGCTTTCTTCCAAAGCCGTTATGCAGTTAGGTGGAGTGGGTGTGGCTTTTTGAAGGGGCGTGGCACACAGACAAGATGGGCGTGTCCACTACAATCTCCTGCTTTTTCAATTTCAAAAGTTGGCAACTATGGATTAAAGTGACCTCTGTAGCTAGCAGAAGTCTGCACGTAATCGGTCAGTCAGTCTCTGCCAGAGACTGAATGACTGACTACCTGCAGACTTCTGATAGCTACTGAGGTCACTTTAACGGAAGGGGCAGAGAGAATAACTGACCGACTACCTGCACTCCTGCACACTTCTCTGCTAGCTACAGTGGTGACGTCACTTTAATAGAAGGGGCACAGAGAATAACTGACTACCTGCACTCCTGCACACTTCTGCTAGCTACAGAGCCTCTGTAGCTAGCAGAGGCCTGCAGGTAGTCGGTCAGTCAGTCTCTCTGACTAGTCTGGCTCTACCTCCGTGACCGCAGCTGCCGCGCCCGCATTAGAGATCAACATGAAGACGGTACCTGCTCAGTCAGCAACATGCAGCAGGAATGATCACTCCGTCCAGTCAGACTGAGGCTGCGCGGCGCCTGTGATGATGTGCTCCGCAGAAGACGGCGCCGCGCAGCAGAGGGTGGAGGAGAAGGCGGGCGCTCGAGCAGCAGCTGCTTGCCACTGTTAGGCCCCGTTCACACGGCTTATTTGCCGACGGATTGGCGCCGTATTCCGCGCCGGATTTGCGCTTCAATACGGCGCCAATCCGTCGGAGTCATTACGGTAATCCACTGCTCTCATAGAGAACAGTGGAATCCGTCGCTCCTCCCCGCTCGGCAAATCCGCCGCGGGGGGAGAAAGTGACATGCACATTATTTACGGCGCGGACGCGCCGTAAACAATGCATTGTCTATGGGGCCGGGAGCGGCGCCCCCGCCGTGCTCCGGCCCCGCCCCCGTCCCGCCCCCGTCCCGCCCCGTATTCACGGCGGATTTGTGCGCGCAATACGGCGCACAAATCCGCCGGCAATAAGCCGTGTGAACGGGGCCTTAAGAGAAGACTGCGGCGCCGCGCAGCAGAGGGGGGAGGAGGGGGCGGGCGCTCGAGCAGCAGCTGCTTGCCACTGTTAAGAGAAGACTGCCGCGCTGTGCAGCGGAGGGGGAGGAGGGCTGGGCCGCTGTTAAGAGAAGACTGAGCATGAGGCGTACCAATGTACCACACTATGTTTATGCGCGGCGCAGCGCCTCCCACGTGACAGGCAGAGGAGGTGCCCTAGACGATCGCCCACCTCTGCCTACCCCTCGTCCCTGCCCTGTATACAACACATAAAGTGCAAGTGCATCAGTGCCCACGGCTAGTTACCCACACACTCCCAACACGCGTTTCATACCACTGCTTTGTCTGGGGATGTTTGGTTGTGCAAGTAAGTACATATTTAACAAAGAAATCACCCAATAGGAGCAATATTAAACACCTGAAATCACTTGTTTGTGTGCAAGCAATCAAGACGACACCAGTATTAGTGTTTTAAATATTTCTAAAAACACAGCACATTTAGGGCAACATCTATGAATTCGCATGCGCCATATTTTCTTGGCGCTGACAGACCAGTTCTAAATAGATATAGAGGAGTGTATAGTATGACACTTAGGCTATGTTCACACGGCGTAATTGTGGCGCGTACAGTACGGCCGCAATTACGCCGGGTGCTTTGGGAGTCGTGCTGATACGCGCATACCCCGCGGCGCGGGGGGTGGCAGCCCGCCGGCCTCATTGACATGCATTACTTGCGCCGCGTATTCGCCACAAGTAATTGACATGTCACTTATCTCCCCGTGCGTACAATACGATCGTATTGTACGAGCGGGGAGAGGAGGCGTAATCCATAGTTCTCTATGAGAACTGTGGATTACCGTAATTCCGGCACGCATCTCGCTCGTATTAGAGCGCAAATATGCTGCGAAATGAGTGCCGAAATTAGCCCGTGTGAACATAGCCTAAGAGTGAAAGTGTTATGCGGCAAACATTTTGCCGCATAACACTCAAAATTATCGCATAGAGTTTTATGCACTAAACTTTGTATGGTAGTTTTGCATCAAACTTCATCGTCAAACGCACATTGCAGCAAGTTTGACCGTACGCCCGTTCATACATCTATAGAGCCAGGAACATGCGACGAAAAATTCATAGATGTCACCCATAGTTCTTGGTGTAATTATTTATATTTTGTGCATAATCATACCCTGTTTCTATTACTTTTGCATTTCATTTGTGGATGAGCGTTTTTTGGGTTGGATGATTTTATATTAGTAATAGAATTTCATGCTAGGTTATATTTTAAGGAAATCAAAGCTTTTGCAATATCTGTAGAAGAAAACCATCATGTATAAGCAGCATGTTCCCTGTGTATCTCCTACATAAAGGCTCAGCGATCATATATCTGAAAGTGCAAGGGGCTCACCCGTCATCCTATGCAGGACACCAGAATACATTGTACCAGAGCTGTGTGTTTGGGATAGGAAGTGAATATGCAGACCCCTCATTGTGAGGATATGTAAGAACATAAACAGCCAGCGTGTGTCCAATTATCAAGGTCACACAATCCCTCAGCAAGGAGCTATGCTGAGGATGTAGGTCTTCTAATACAGATGTCCAGGAGTGTGACATTTGGGGGATGATCTGATTTATAGCACAGAATTATACTGTTTAAGGCTAGGTCTATACAGCATGTGACAAAATACCATTGGAAATCTGACACCATTTTGTCATTGCTATACTCCGGTTGGTTTTCAGATTTGTCGTCAGCAGAATCCGGCGGAATATGCAACATGTTGATTTTTAATGCGACGGTAAAAAAAAACATGCAGTATAGACTACAGCACAGGTTTTCATTGCTGTTTATGCAGCGCAGTGTACCGTCGGATATTCAGAGGTTAAAAAATACTGAAACCACGAAAATCCGCCGGTATTTCTGTGTTGTGTAGACATAGCCTTAAACTGATATATTGGCCCACATTTAAAATGCTCCAGAAAGTGGCACATTTTTGCTGCATGCTGCAGTGTACCGCTGACACATTTATTATGGAGACTTAAAAGGGGTTTTGCCAAGAAGTGAGTTCCTTACCTCCTTATCAGCTCAGGGGAGAATATAAACAAATCATGCTGAGTCATGAACCCTGCAGGGCTGAGAGGGAGGGGGGAGCAAAGAGTGAGGAAGAAGGGAGCGTCTCAAAAGGTTACTCAAATAATAACATTACAACAGTGGATTCTCTATACAGCAGACAGACTCATACATTGCACATTTCTCCCCAGCCCCTTGAAAGCTCATTCAGGTTCCCTGTCATCAGAAAAGAAGTGCAAACACACAAGCTCAGCCAGATCAGCTCCCTGTCAGCTCCTGGTTGTGTCTAATGTAAACTAAGGGGGACTGAGCAATGCTGTAGCTTTCACAGGCTTCACTTTTTGTAATCCCATATATTTAGAAAAGTGATTAAATACCCATTTTAGAGGATCCCAAGTCAACATTACATCGTGGCAAAACCCCTTTAAAACACTTTGTGACTTCTCAGACACGGGACGTGGCTTAGTGGAAAGTGGGTTTGACTTCGCAGGAACGGGAGCGGGACCATGTTGTCACACACTGCGGTGAAAATGTGGCAAAATTCTGGTGCAGAGAGTAAGCCAACTAATGGTTGTCTAAAAAAAAAACTGGAAAAGTCTGAAGATGCAGCAAATTTATCAAACAACATGAGCCACTGATCAATCTGGTGCATTTTAAGGGTATGTTCACAAGGTGTAATTGTGGTGCGCATTTTGCTGTGTATTTGTGCTTAATACAACCGAAATGCGCGCCGCAATTACGGTAATTCATAGCTTTCATAGAGAACTATGAATTATGTCTCGTCTCTTACGTGCCGCTGATAATGGAAGTGAATGGTCAGCGCGTACTTCTAAAACATACGGCGTATTGCGACCCCAATACGCCATGTGAACATACCCTTAGACTGCCTAAGTTTACGCTGTCTAACCTTTAGGCCTCGTTCACACCGCTAAAATGGGACTGATTGGAGCCGTACTGCGCGCAGTGTTTGCGCTGCAGTACGGCTGGAATCCGTCCCAGTAACTACGGTAATCCACAGCTCTCATAGAGAAGAACTATGGATTCCGTCTTTTCTCCCCGCTCGGCGAATCCGGCGCGGGGGGAGAAAATTGACATGTGAATTATTTACGGCATGTACGCGCCGTGAATAATGAGTTTCTATGGGGCCGGCGAGCTGCCGGCCCCCGGGCCCCGCCCCCCCCTGCACAGCTGCCGGCGTAATTGCGGGGCGAAATCCGGCCCCGCGATTACGCCGGCAATAAGCCGTGTGAACATTGCCTTAGGGTATGTTCACATTGCATATTGCGGCGTGTACTGTACACCAGGTGTTTTAGAAGTGTACTAACGTGAACTTCTAAAACACTGACAGACCGCTCCTATTAACTTTCGCTTACGCGCTGGAAAGATGTGACATGTCAATTGTTTTCCCCGCCACGTACTACATGTCGGGTAATCATAGCTCACAAGGAGATCTATGAATTACCGTAATTGCGGGAGCGTTTTTCAGGCATATTGCAGCGCAATTACGCCGTGTGAACATAACCTTAGATAGTAATAGTAAATGAGGGCCACTGTGTGATGTCTAAAGTAATGTTCACATGGCTTAAAATGGGCCGTATTTCGGTCCGTATTTACGCGCCGAAGTGCGCTAATTACGGGCTGAAAACTACCCATTCATTACAGTAATTCACAGTTCTCATAGAGAACTATGGATTACGTCTCCTCTCCCTGCTCGGCGAATACGCCGCGGGGGGAGATAAGTGACGTGAATTACCAGCGGCGTATACGCACCGCTGGTAATACAAGTCTATGGGCCGGCGAGGTGCCGGCCCCCCGCCCCCGTCCACACGCCGTAATTGCAGGGCGTAATTACGTCCCACAGTTAAGCCGTGTGAACATAGCCTAATTGGGCGGAAGAACATGTGAATTTTACATTTTCATGCCTTCTATTCCCTGTGTTGATATTTCTCCCTTCAAACCCTACACTAGACAGAATACAAAGGGGCAGGTTTACTACCTCAGGGTTTGTTCACGCAATGGAATTTCGAACAGAAATTCAACACAGATTCCACTTTAAAATCTTTGAACCTTATGCATGAAAACTGTCTAGCAGTAAGACTTTCTTTGTTGCCCATAGCAACCAATCAGAGCCCATAGCAACCAATCAGAGCCCATAGCAACCAATCAGAGCTCAGCTTTCATTTCATATAGTGCTCTGAAAAAATAAAAGCTGAGCTCTGATTGGTTGGTCACAGGCTCTGATTGGTTGCTATGGGCTCTGATTGGTTGCCATGGGCTCTAATTGGCTGCCATGGGCTCTAATTGGTTGCTATGGGCAACAAAGACAGTCTTAGGGTATGTTCACACAATGTACTTCGGCTGATATGCGTTCTCCGCCGGGGGGCGGGTGGGGGCAGCACGCCGGCTCCATTGATATTCATTGCTCGCAGTGCGTATTTGCCGCAGATAATTGACATGTCACTTATCTCTCCGCGCGTACAACACGAGGAGACGTAATCCATAGTTCTCAATGAGATATGCAGCGAAATTTGCGCCAAAATTACGTCATGTGAACATACCCTTCCACCTAAACAGTTTTCATACATAAGGCCCATTGTGTATTCATCCGAATGGGCAGTCGGCACTGTAGTTCAAGCAGAGAACTATAACACAGATTTTCCACACCAAGGATTCTTTTGAGATTCTGCTGAAGCAGGAGTTAGCCCCATTGACATGAAAATCAGAGGCCTCTCTAAAGTAACAGTCGTTGATAGCAACCTGAGGTATCACCTCGGATTTCCAACCAGGATTAGACGTCAGACTTTTCTCATTGAAAAGCTTTGACGTGTGGACATTTTCTTAAACTAGTCTTAAAATACATCAGAGTAATTACCGCGCCTCCTGCGACATAATAAACTTGGGGCAATTGTAGCGCATGATGTTGAATGTCAAGCCAGGCCCTTTTCCATGAAACCATGCCCTCTCTGCTAAGTCACGCCCTTTTGTCAGATGCATCACAAAAAATACCTAAGAGACATAATAAATGTAAGCCAATTTCTAGTGCAAATTGTGCCATAGTAAATCTGTCCCATTGTACCAGTTTTGCCAGCGTGCTCCCTTAACGGAGCGTTCCAGTATTTTAAAATGCTTATCAGTGGTTAGGGGATAATTTTGGTTTGTTTATTGGTGCGTTTTTAATGCAGAAATACATAGTATTAATTGCTGTGCATATTTGAAAAAAGCGGCAAAAAACACACCAAACAACGCACCAAAACGCACCGTGTGAAAGCACCCTAAGCGTTTGTTCACACGGCGTGTTCATTCCATGTGAACATACGTTATTAGATGCGTGTTTGGATCTGTCTATTGAACCCTAAACAGACCCAAACACGCACTAACAAATAGCAGTGTGTTTTAGGGTATGTTCACACGACATAATTGCGGCAAGCTTTTCGCCGCGTATTTGAGCTTTAATATGGCCGAAATTGCGCGCCGCAATTACGGTAATTCATAGCTCTCAAAGAGAACTATGAATTAAGTCTCATCTCCCCCAGCGTACAAAATGATCATATTGTACACCGGGGGAGAGAAGTGACATACGCGCCGCTGATAATGCAAGTGAATGCCCCCACCCGTGTTTTAGAAGTATGCACTGGACAGCGTGTACTTCTAAAACACACAACGTATTGTGGCGCGTACAGTACACGCCCCAATACAGCGTGTGAACATATCCTGACACTGCTTGCAATGTTAGGGTATGTTCACACGGGCTAATTGCACTCTAATACGGGCGAGAGGCGCGTCAAAATTACGGTAATCCACAGTTCTCATAGACAATCTGCGCCGCGAGTAATGACTGTCAATGGGACTGACGGGCTGCCGCCCCCACCGCGGCGCGGAGTTCGCACATATTAGCGCGACTCCCAAAGCATCCGGTGTAACTGCGGCCGTACTGTACGCACCCCAATTACGCCGTGTGAACATAGCCTTAAACACGCATCACATGAGTGATAGCCGATGCGTCTCATTGCATCGTTCGGATCCGTCCTAAGAATTGACATGTCAGTTCTTGATCCGAAAGACGCAGCAGGAGCCCTATTATAAACTATAGGGTGCGATCCTGCTGCAGCCAAAACGCATCAAACATGCAGCTGCGTGTTTGGATGCGTTTTGGATCCGATCAACGCTGTGTTTTTGGATGTGATTTTCGGATCCAGGAACATACCCTAAGATTATTTAAAGTTAATTTGCGGGGAGGGGGTCCTCTCTTCCGGGTCCACTTCTCTTGACCAGACAAGATAGCGGTTACATCGAGTGTCTTGTCTCTCGCACTGGAATACCTGTCCAGATTTCTTGTTGATTTGGGATTTTTTTTTAAATGGCAGCCAGGCCCCAGCTCTGGGACTTGGATTACCCGCTAGCAGGGGTGTCAAACTGCGGCCCTCCAGCTGTTGGGAAACTACAACTCCCATCATGCCCACTGTTATAGATTATACAAATGCATGATGGGAGTTGTAGTTTCCCAACAGCTGGAGGGCTGCAGTTTGACACCCGTGCTTTAGAGGTTACATTCATCTTGATTTCCTTCTAAGTTTGCAATCTGACTTGAGGACACGTGATAAGACTTCATAAAAGACAAAAAAAAAAGCCTCCAGGGTGTATGCAGAATTATCTATATTTGGGTATAGAGGAGAGGGTGCGGGGCTTGTACATGGGTGTTAGGGCCTGTTCTGACAGTAGATGATTTCATTTGCTTCTCTTTCTGGCTCTGGCATCCAGGCTGGGAAAATGGTGTGTGACCCAAAGCCAGCACATTCCTGCAAGTTTACTCACCGGGGAACGAGCAGGAGTGAGGGAGAGAGGCGGAATGGAGTGAGGGAGGGAGACCTGGAGAGGTAAGAGATAGAAGGACAGAAATGGAAAGACTGATGTGAGAAGGAAAACAGGACGGAAAAACGAGCAGAATCAGGAAAGTGAGGAGACTCGGAGCTGAACACCATGGAAATCTCATGAGACTATGCATCATTGTTTCTTTCCAACTTCTACTTCTAATTAGCGTTGGATTAGGATAGGGCCTGTTCAGCCACAGCTTAATTTTTCCAGCTATTAAGGGAAATGATGCGACCAATCACCAGCTTTTTTCCAGACAAGACAAAGGAAGTGCATTATCATTGATCAGAGGCTTCAGTTTTCACAGCAGTAGCAGACTTCATCAGATTGGCAAAGGCTTGCATTCTTCTATAAGTCCTGTTTTCTGCTTCAACAAACGGGGGAAATGTTTGCAATTCAGATGAGAAACATCAGAGAACAAACACCCTGCAACCATTGCTGGAAGAACACAAGCTAGTGGTGGAAGTTATGGTCTGGCGAATGTTTTCGTGGCATTCTCTGGACCACTCATCCACGTGGAAGGCATCCTCAATTGATCTGAGTATGAACCCATTCTTGCAGATTATGTACACCCAAACATACCAATTGTCTTAACTGGGGCAGATAGGATCTTCCAGCAAGACAATGCGACATGTCGCACAACTAGAGATGTCCGACATTGATTGGAAGAGCATGAACAAGACTTTCAAGTACTAACCTGGCCCCTTGATTCCCCAAGCTTGACCCTAACTGAACTTGTCTGGGGCCCCTTTGTGGTGGTGGTGTTGGCTCTATGAACCCTCCAGCCCCTGTGGGATGCAGTCGGCTCCAGATACCTATGACAACCTACCAGGACCTTATTGAGTCACTCCCAGCCTGGCTAGCTGCTGTCCACACTGCACACAGCAGTTAATCTGGATATTAGCTGCTGGTCATAATAATGTGACTCAAGCTATTAACATTACTATTTTTGAAAGATATCTTGCTTTGCAACATGTTTTACATACGTAAGGGCTCGTTCACACTTCACACAACATATTTTAATGAGGATTTTCACGCAGATTCCACATGGATTTCCTGTTCTAAATCCTCGTGTAAACTGATGGCCATTCATTTGAATGGCCAATCTGTGTTGTAGTTCACACAGTGCACTACATTGCGGATTTTCTACACCATTGTTCCTGAAATCCATGGTGTGGAAAAAAATGAACGTTAATTCTTTTGAACAGATCCTCTTCAGATCCTGCTGTGGGGGGAGGAGGGAGGGATGCAGGTCAGTCCCATTACAATGGCACTAACCCGTGTTGGAATTAGAGACGAAAAAGAAATCCTCAGCAGAAATCTGAGGTGTCACCTCGAATTTCTGCCCAGGAAACAATGTCTGAAACACGTTGGACCTTTCATTCTGACGTGTGGACACAGCCTAAAACTTTTGCACAGTGCTGTATATTGGTTACCTTTAGGCACACATTTTTAGTTTGTTATCCTCGCCCTGTTTCTAAATACCTCAGAAAGGTAGAGTAGGTTGTGGCTGTCCTCCCTAGCATAAAGCACATAGCGCAAATGAGCCCACTAGCCATGCCCCTGCTTATTTTAAGTCTTATTAATCATTTTTCAACAATAAATTTTTATTGAAAATTTTAAAAAGAGAAAAAAAAACAAGTGTATCATTGCTTACAAATCAAATCAATTAATCACGTAAATTACAAAGTGAGTACAATAATATAGAAGCATTGCTCATTGGTTTGAACAGGCAAATAACAGACACTTGGTTGCAAAATACCATTTTATATCAAATATTGAATTTTAAATTGTAGTTGAGTGCAGGATTATTAGTAAAGCCATAAAGCCACTGTATCTGCGTTGTACCATAGATATATCTTGATGAATCCCGATACAATACCTAGGTATGTATGAGCTAATGATTAAATCGGTTGACATGTATCCGGTGCGTATGTACTTTGTTATAGGATTATATCAGATATAGACCATTATCACTTCTCGGGAGATATTTTGATGCGACTAAATGGCTTTTACCAGTCCCGACATGGTTATGTGGAATTTTGTACTCTTACTAATCATTTTGATAGCTATGAGCAGTAGTATTGTCTTAAAGGGTTGTCTCGCTACAATGATTGGGTTTTAATTAAAAGATCTTTTAAAAAACAAGCAGCTTTGCAATATATGTTTATTACAAATGTCATACTGATTTTTATTTTTCCTTGGTAGTAGGAGTGCATCAGCTCCTCAAATCACTATAGCCACAGACCTGTTGGTTTTTATCTCACTGGCTGTCAGTGCTGGTGACTCATCAGCTTCTCAATACAGGTCAGAGCACAGAGCCCCTCCCGCACAGTATGAGGCCACTTGTGATGCTTCTGTAGTGGAGGGAGGGGGAGGGCTCTGGCTTCTGTGTCTGTGTAGCTGTGCTGCCTGGATTAACCCTGTGTCTGCCTGCTCCCTCCTGCTCTCTACACAGATTGAGGAGAGTAGAGGTGAGGCTGATCTGTGGTCAGTACGATGTGACAGCAGTGAAGTGTGTTACTATAATCACCATGTGTCTGTGGAGCTTTGACTATACTAATAGAACAGATCAGGGGGCATGTGAATGGTTCATATCCCTCCCTGCTCTACTGTATTAGTGACACATCGTGATTATAGTAACTCACTTCACAGCTGCCTTGTGTCTGTTCTGATGGGAGGACAGTTTTTGTGTTTGTTGTTGCTTGAGATGTTCGTGGAGATTTGTATGCTAAGCAGGGGGTATAGGAACCTTCACATCCCCCCTGCTCTGCTATTAACATACACAGCTTCACAGACCTCTGGCTTCATAGCCACTCAGAGATCAGCCCTCTCCCTACTGTCTCCTGACTCTGTGGAGAGGAGCAGCAAGAGTTCGGCCAAAGCAGCACAGTGCAGCTGATCCAGCAGTGAGCAGCAGACCTAGGCAGGCACACACAGGGTTAACCCTGGCAGCAAACCCCCTCACCCTCCCACTGCTGTATAGAAGTTACTGCAGTTAGAGGAGGAGAGCTGTCTGTGTGCTGAGGGGAGGGGGGAAGAGGGAGGAGAAGAGGCAGACAAGAAGCACGCCCCTGAATTAAAAAATCCTATGCTGCCAGACACTGAGGTAGGCTGAAAGCCTGTAGTGAGACAACTCCTTTAAAGCTTGTGGGCCCTAATGCAAAAAGTAAAATGGGGCTGCCCAGCTATCATATGTCATTCACAATACTGACAGAAGGGCCATTGGGCTACCTCAGGCTGCAGGATCCAGTAGCGACTGTATCTCTGCACCTCCTATAGCTACACCCCTGAATATGGGTATTTTGAGGGGTTTTGCCATCTGGTAAAATCCCTTCTGAGGCCAGCTCGTAGAGATAACCACACTTGCACAGTTCTCCCCATTCATTTCTATAAGATTTCTGAATATAGCTAAGAGTGTGGTTGGGTTTATTCAGAACCCCCATAGCCACGAATGGGGGAGAGCTGTAAATGTGTGGTTATCTCCACATTCTCTGAGGCCAGCTTGTGCTGAGCTATGAGCTGGCTTCAGAAGATATTTTACCAGATGGCAAAACCTCTTTAAATGAAGCCCATGCATGTACATGGAGAACATATAAATGCCATGCACATGTTGGCCCATGCAAGTTGTAATCCAAATTGGGTCTCTGCACTGACACATGAGCCCATCCAGCTAATTTTGGAAGAATGTGACAACCATCTGAAGTCGATGGGCTCTGTCAAACAGTTGCAGATGGATTTTTGTGGAAAACTGTTACAATTCTGTAAATCTTGGAGAGTTAGTCACACATTATCCAACAACATATGTCTCTAGTTTAATGTAACTGAATGGGGGTAACACTGCTCATAATGGAGAGGCATCATGTAGGTGAATGGAGATTTATACACCATTAGTTCTCTACTGAAATCTCTTCTAAAGGGCTTGAAGGAAATGACCTAGGCCTCTGCAGCGCCACCTATTGAATGTAGTGTTCCTCAATACACATCCAATTTACAGTGCTTTACAATCCAATAGGTGGCACTACAAGAGTCTTAGCTCATTTCCCATGAGTATATCTAGTTTAATGTATGCAGTCTAAGTTCAGATGATCTCTAAGGCTATGTTCACACGGCTTAATTCTGGACGTATTTCGGTCTGTAATTACGAGCCGGAGTGCGCTAATTATGGCTGGAATACGTCCCAGTCATTACGGTAATCCACAGTTCTCATAGAGAGCTATGGATTACGTCTCCTCTCCCTGCTCGGCGAATACGCCACGGGGGGGGGGAGATAAGTGACATGTGAATACCAGCGGTGTATACGCGCCGCTGGTAATGAATGTCTATGGGCTGGCGAGGTGCTGGCCCCCCGCTCCCTCCCCCGCTCCCTCCCCCGCTCCCGCCTCCGGCCACACGGCGTAATTGCGGGGCGTAATTACGTCCCGCAGTTAAGCCGTGTGAACATAGCCTTACTCTAACCATTTTCTTCTCTGTCTATGTTCTTACTGTTGGATTTGGTCTTGCACATCTTGAATATTCTGAATAATGTTGCACAGGATTCTTCAAAGCTGGAACACGCCACTGAAAAACAATAATTAGGGTGATTTGTTTGTTGCTGAGGGGTGGAGGCCTAGAGTAGGTATTTGCCTGTATGATTACATTGGGAAGCCAGCCGACGGGCTCCAGAGACAGCCTGGAAACATTAGGACCTCCTTATCTCTTCCTGTCACCTTCTCACTGTGTCCCCCTGCTTTGTCCTGTTAATGAGAGCAGTGTATGGGATTTCCTCACCAAGGGAGGGCGGTGTATAAAATCTTGGTGCACGGACATCTGCAAAACCATTTCATGGGGGTTGGATGGAACAGGTGGGAGAACGCCAGCTTTGTGTGCACCAAGATGAGGTAATGCGATGTGTGTTGTAAGGCTCGGAGCAAACTGCAGATAGCTCAAGTCACATATAAAGTATATTCTACCCTAGGCTATGTCCATACGGTATAGGAAAATGATCATATCCTAAAATTGATGAAAATCCCATCATAGACTTTAGGAGAAAAAACGACATGTATAGACTTTTTTTTCCAATAAAAATGTAAAATGGCGGACCCGGCGCACGTGGAGTATAAAAAAGCCAAGTATATGACTTAATAAAAAATGTCTTTTAATTTCAAAAAGATGCAGGGGTGTTAGACCCTCGCACCATTAAAAATACAGGACAATAATAAAACCCAACGCGTTTCCTGCCGTATACCGGCACTTTCTCAAGGGTAATCTATACGGCAGGAAACGCGTTGAGTTTTATTATTGTCCTGTATTTTTAATGGTGCGAGGGTCTAACACCCTGATCTTTTAGAATTAAAAGACATTTTTTTATAAGTCATATACTGGCTTTTTTATACTCCACGTGCGCCGGGTCCGCCATTTTACATTTTTTTTCATATCTATTCGCGTTCATCTGGAACCCCAGAATCCACCAGACCTGCGGCTGCCGTGTTAAGGGCTACGGCATCCAAAAGCCCTGCAAGCGCATATGAGAGTTGTGCCTCTATAATAATACGAGCGCAACCTCAGAAGGTAAGCACATTTACCTATTTTTCCATTTCATCTCTATCTTTACGACCTTCACTATTGTGTGCCCCCTTTTGTGTTTTTTCTTTTATATCCTGACTTTTTTTTCCAATCGTTTTATGGTGCTGGGGGTTTTAGGAACATGGTGTAAAAACCACCGGCGCCTGGCATCTTTACGTCGGTTTCCCTACATTCAATTATATGGCCGATGGAAAAAAAGCTTAAACTGACCATGGTTTTTGCGCAAAACGACAAAAAACGCGGTAGTGCATCGGACAAAAACTGTTTGATAGTTGACCATTTTTTGTCCAATGCACTACACCGTTTTTTTGTGGATCAACTCTGTGTAGATTCTGTGTAGATCTAGCCTTAGACATAAGAGGCAGGGATAAGGGGTAAGCAAAGGAGGCAAAAGTCAAGGAATAACTTTGCCTATAGCTTTGACAGCTTAAGCTTGACAATTAGGCATTATTGGGACAAGACCCACTTTCGAGTCAGCTAGCCAATGGGCCAAATGGTGGGCCCCAAATAAAAGCAGGCAAGTAATTTCATAATACAGCAGTAGGATGGTAACAATATGGATGGAACCTCAAAGGGGCTCTACATCCTAGTGGGGTCTCCAAATTATCCTAGGATATAAAGGTGCACTGAGAAAGAGATCACACCAAACACCCCAGTTGGTCTGAATACACTTTCTGTCTTTATTCTCAGAATGGCAGGTTTTATACTCCTTTGTGTTAGAGAGATAAGAAAGAAAGCATCACATGGGCAGAGCTGTTAGTCTGTGATTGGTTACATCTTTATTTGGGATATAGATCCAGCATATAGGTAAATGAAGATGATCTTTATTATATCATAAAATACTTCAGCACAGGGGACAAAAGTGATAAAAAGCAACTGCTCGTAGCCGACGCGTTTCGGGCTCGCTTGTGATCACCGATTCCAGCTGCACGGATCCTACACGCCTTCGATCATGAGGCTTGGGTACGTAGCACTTTCCAAAGAAGATGGATCTAGCATATAGGTAAACGAAGATGATCTTTATTATATCATAAAATTCTTCAGTACATGGGCCAAAAGTGATAAAAAGCCACTGCTCGTGGCCGACGCGTTTCGGGCTCGCTTGCCCTTGTTCACAGCCTATGTTAACGTTAAAAAACCTTATGATTTATAGCCTGAGTGGGTGGTACTTGATTGCGTGTCAGACAGGAAATGTGATTCTTAAAGGGGTTGTCTCAACAGACTGATTCATCTTCCCTCAATCCTGTTTTCTTGGTTTCACTTTGAATTCAGGGGAGTTTACTGGCTTCCACTAGGCTGCAGTAGAAACCAGGTCTGTAGCTATAGCAACAAGTGTTGGCAGCCTATCAGGAGAGATCGAACAGGTCTGTAGCTATAACAACCAGTGCTGGCAGCCTGTCAGGAGAGATCAAACAGGTCTGTAGCTATAGTGACCTGAGGAGCTGATCCAGCGCATACAAGAGGGGATATCTAGGAATTGGTAGGACACTGTTAATGGACATATATTGCAAAGTGACTTGTTTTTACAAGATCTTTAACATAAAAAGCAATTCTTGTAGTGAGACAACCCCTTTATATTCTCCCTCCTCAATTGAATGAAGAAGTCTTAAAATGTTGGCCCTTCACTTGATTCTAAATATTCTTCTCAGGATTTATCGTTCTCCTGTTCTCACCTTTGATGGGTAACTGAAGAGCTTTGGATGGCCGCTACTTTAAGTTCATCAGTTCAGGATATGGATTCTATTTGAGGAGCGGCACATATTTAGTTTGTTTAGGGATCTTAAGGTCTCCAAGGTTTGTGTTTACAGAGTATCGTGCAGGTCAAGGCACAACAAGAAAGTGCGTGACAAAAGGGGCAGGAAAGAAGGCAGAATTTATGGTCTTCATAAGGTTGTTCTTCAGGACAAGGTCTGGCAATAAATCAGATCTCAGTGCTTCTCCTTGTTAAATGGTGAGATGAGAAAAATATGTTTTCATTAACACAATGGTGAAAATGAGTGTTTATAGCTATACGAGCTGGAGCTGCAATGCAGACAAATACCTTTAATGGGTTGTCTCACTACAAAGAATAGCTTTCAAAATGTAGGGAACAGTAAATGAGGATGTTTTCCAAATATATTGCTTTGTTCATCTTTGTTAAGGAGCTACAAATGATTTTATCACCTTCTGAGGGCTCTCAGGTTTCCCAAGTGACCGACCTGTTTACTCCTTCTCCCTGCTGTTTGTTCTATCTGATAGAAGGGAGTGAGGTCACACAGGTCTTGAAAGCTTGTGTGTTACCTGATCTTTCAGACAAAAGACAGTAATTACTACTTTTATTTTCCCAGCCTTCCCCTGTCCGGTAGAAGGAAATTTATTTAAATCTAGACTAATAAACATAAAAGTCTAAATACAGGGCCTCAATGCTTATTACAGCAGCTTGCCCGGGAAGTGAAGACAAAAGCACGTTATTTATTCATGCATCCTTGAAACTCTGGATGAGACAACCCCTTAAAAGGAAACCCATATACCCTTTAAACATACAGTATTTCTAACTAGCCAATTTTCTACTCCTTTCAAGTGACTTACCAGATAATTGATGGTGCCCCATAGCATAAGGGCCAATTAAGAATTGGGTGGTTTTCCCCTTTTCTTGTTAGCTCCGGGATACCCACGGGGGGCAAACTGACGGATTGTTGCCCGGGGGTCCCAAAAGGACCCACCTTCACCTTGGGGTTGGCTTCCACTTTTTAAGAGGGCCACTAAAAAAGGAAATAGAGCCTATTTTTCAAATAATTAAATCAATCAAAAACATTAATAATTAACACCTTAGGGGCATTCCCCACAGCAGGGGTTTTTCGGGGTTTTTTAACGTTTGGGGTTTTTGAAACCGTCTAAAAACCGTCTGCAAACAACACACCAGGTTCTTTTGGAAAACCCTGCAATCCCCACGCACGGGGTTTTCCGCCCCGGGCCCCCGAAGGCATTGAACATTTCATTCTTCCGCCCGGGTTTTTTTCAGGAATAGCCATGTGAATGGGGGGGAGACTTTTCTCCCCTTCATGGAAAAACGCCCCCGCTTTTGGGGCCGGTGACGGGGGGGGGAGCGGGGGCGGGGCGGGGGGGGGGCACACCCGGGGCCCAAGACTTGCTTTCCCATGGCCGTAAACGCCGCTGTAAAGACATGTCCTTATCTCCCCCCGGGGTGGATTCTCCGGCAGGGAGGGGGGACTAATCCATAGCTTCTATAAAACGGGATTACTGAAATGACTGGACGAAATTCCAGCCGAATTTTCGCGCAGTAGGGCCGTAATTGCGGACTGAAAACTCCCTTTTTAAACCCCCGTTGAAATGACTTACAGCACGGATTTTAAACACTATATATTTTAAATCCATGGTGCAGAAAAAAAATGGACATATCCATTCTTTTGAGCAGATTCTTGTCTAATTCTGCTCTAGAAGTGATGTAAATTAGGGTTTTGTTCACACTATGTATGATAATGGCTATGTTGCAGGTATCCGTTGGAGTGAAAAAAGGTACCCTGGGGGGGGTACACAACCAGCTGTGGCAGCCCCCTAGGGGGTAGAGTAGCGTAAGGGGTTGTTTCACACAGAGTTTTACTCCCTATTAACATAGCTTTGTAGTTGCGTTCGGGGGCCGACGGACGGGGGCCCAGAGCGCATCTAACAATTTGCATGAAATTTATCACTGCCCAAAAAAAGGAACCCACAAGAGATCGCCGTGCGTGTTTGCCCCCTTGGGGCCCGCGGTCCACTTTGAATTCAAATTTTTTGATCGCATCCGCAAGAGGACCCGACAGGGGAGGGGGAAACTGCAGCCGACCTTCTGTAACCCGCGCATTTTCCTCATTGCCGGCAGTGTAAAGTCACTGTAATTTAGACGTGTTCTGGGTCCGTCGTGCGGAGGCAAAACTCCTGTGAACAAGCCCCCAACCCCGTGTGGGGCTACTTTGCTCTATTTTCCCCCCAAATATGCCCCCCTTTTTTTTTTTTTTTTTGGGGGGCTAAAAGTATTGTGTCCCGCCCGTAAAAGATTTTTTCCCTTGGGACATAGCGCAATTAAAGAAATTATTCCCTACGGGGTCGTCGTGATATCCCCTTGATACCCTGAAGGATACATGCAACGCAGCTAATACCTTAGTGACCCCACTGTTAGCCCCACTGAAACTTATTTAGTTATCTGGCACCCAAATCAGAGGCAAATACCACCTCTAAAGGTGAACACCTCTGCAGAAATCCAAGGCATCGTCTCGGATTCCTGTCGAAAACTACAAAACGGATTTTTCCAAATGGAAAAGTCCAACATGTGAACACACACCTACTTTTAAGTGATGCTGCAGAGTACCAGTGTAAATGCTGTTTTATGCTCTGGCAGCAAGGTGACAGGGACGTTTGCCCCTGGGTGCAATGAGATAAGGGGAGCCCTCAGCCTAACTGCAATTGCTGTGTACGATGGCATGTGGCTATATCTTAGGCGAGTTACTATATTCCCATAAAACAAGTGCTTCCCGTCATTGTGTGTCGTGCAGTGAGAAGATGTTCAGACGAGTTGAGAGAGAGTGTTCCTCGACTGTGTGACCAGTAAAGTGACTGTAGTTAAGGCTATGTTCACACGGGGAAATTTCGGCACGCATTTCGCCGCGTATTTGCGCTATAATACATGCGAGATGCGCCGAAATTATGGTAATCCATAGCTCTCATAGAATATGGATTACGCCTCCTCTCCCCGCTCATATAATACGATCGTATTGTACGCGCGGGAGATATGTGACATGTCAATTACTTGCGTCGAATACGCACAGCGAGTAATGAATGTCAATGGGGCCAGTAGGCTGACGGCCCCTCCACGCCGTGGGAGTACGCATGTATTAGCACAAGCTCCCAAAAGACACGATGTACTGCGGCGCGTACTGTACGCGCCGCAGTACCTCGTGTGAACATAGCCTAAGGACAGCCAAAACTGCTGGGTGGGCCTACTGAGTTGTAAGGAGATGTGGCTGTGAAGAAGCTGGCTGTGACTGCTTGGGCCTTGGATAGAGTAACCCATGCAATTTCTGACAGTTACAGTGAGGACTTATTGGCACGGATCCTCCGGTGGGCCCAAGCACTGACACAATAATGTACCAATATTATTTCAGGGCCCCAAAGGTTTAGCAGTTTACATTTGGAGCTGACTTTAGAATCAATCACCAGAAATCCTTCTAAACCCCAAACTTAAAAGGATGGGCCCTCTGAGTAATATTCCCTGGTAGACCGCGGGTACGTTAGACCAACATTGTCTGTTTGGGACATAACTGGGGCTAGAAGACTCCTGGAACAGAAGTGGGAAATTTGTGACATCTGTGACATCCAATCCATCTGTGACATTGGGGATGTCTGTGACATCAGGACCATCAGTGTTATCCAAGTGTGTATACAGTCTGCTGAGTTTAAAAATAGAAAAGATATAGCCAGCTCACCATAATCCTGTAAACATCACCCAACTTCAGTGCCCGTACCTCGCTCCAAGAAGTGCAAGTGTTGACAGAGAAAAGTCCAATTAGGTCGGCACAGAAACAAAGGGTGGAATTAAAACGACAATGGTCGTTAGTAAAAGCAGGTTGCTATGACTAAGGGCATTCATGCGCTCGAAACGCGTCAGTAGGAATTCTCTCTTTGTCACGATGTGGCTTTTGCTGCTCATATGGAATAAAGGATGTTGTTTTAACTCCATCCTTTGTTTCTGTGCCAACCTAATTGGACTTTTCTCTGTCTACAGTGCTGGCTTGCATAGTGTTGCACTCTGAAGTGAGGATGGTATCTGTGACACAGAGACTGTATGCCATGGAGAAGGGTTCGACAGAATAGATAGAATGGCAATACACAGTATCCATCATTGGCAGGGACATGTGGTTTGCACAATAGCCCTATTACTAATGAGCAAGTAGCACAGCACAATCCCCAATTAATCTTCAGTTTCCCCTATCTTGTAAGGACTCCCCACCCAAATAGGTGGTATGGGTCAATATGTCTGAGCTTAAAGGGGTTGTCTCACTACATCAATTCATCTTACCTCAGTCCTGTTTTCCCTGTTTCAGGGGCGTGTTTACTGGCTTCTACTAGGCTGCAGTAGACACCAGGTCTGTAGCTATAGCAACCAGTGCTGACAGCCTATCAGGAGAGATTCAACAGGTCTGTAGCTATAGCAACCAGTGCTGGTAGCCTATCAGGCTAGATCAAACAAGTCTGTAGCTCTAGTGACCTGAGGAGCTGATGCAGCCCATACAAGGATATAGGAATAGGTAGGACACTGTTTAATGGACACATATTGCAAAGTGACTTGTTTTTGCAAGATCTTTAACATAAAAAGCAGCAATCCTTGTAGTGAGACAACCCCTTTAATATGGAGGATGGTGAAAAAGAAGCCAGTGCTACTTATGCAGACACAAGAAGGGCAATGACTGGGGCAGGTGATATCTTATCTCACATCCAATGGTTCCTGTCTCATCTGAAATAGATAAGCGAGCCGGTGTCATTAATGGTGTCAGTCCCAAAGGAAGCTGAGAGCTTTTCTCTCATCCTGTCCCCCTTGAAGTGTTAGATGTCTCACGCTCCCACCCGAACGCTCTTCCTACCATTCTCTCTATTGATGTTGTGGTCCCTGCTATTCCTTGCCAACTCTGGAGAATTCTCTTGGCTTCCTTAGCAGGAAAGGAGCAGGATGCTGGTAGAAGGACTGTGACGTGGACAGAGCGGAGACACCACAAGTGTCAGACACACCATTTATGTCTTATCTTTTCTGTGCCAAAGACAATGTCTTGCCAGAACGAAAAGTAAGGACAATAGGATGCGAATCATAGTAATAAGTTTTACATATGATACATAGGGTAATTACAGGAGCTTGTAATGGAGCCCTGTATGGTTCACCCATGAGCATGTAGGCTGACATGTGTAGCCTACACAGTTGTTATGAGGCCCATGGAGAAAAGTGACCACAGCTTAAATGACCTCCATGAACCAAAGGATTCTCTCTTACCACAGGCCCCACACTACCAAACACAGGACAAGAAAAGTACAATGAGGGTCCTGCCAGTCTTAGCAGTAAAGGTTGATGTAAATGTCCTTGGCCACCAGTGAAGAAATGGTGGTCAACTTTACAATTGGTCTTTTTTGCTCTGTGTTCAGCTACAAAATTTGTAAGTCCTATACTATTCACAATTAACCCTTTCCTGACAGCTGGTTATTATTATTTTTTTTGACAGGGCTTGTTTTTTGCGGGACAAGATGCACTTTTTAATGGTATAATTGAGCGTACCATTGAATAGCCTTGAAAAATGAAAAAAAAATTCTAAGTGGGGGTAAATGTGAAAAAAAATACTTCTGCCATGTTTGCGGGGGATCTGGTCTTTCTTTTTTTGACAGGGCTTGTTTTTTGCGGGACAAGACGTACTTTTTAATGGTGCCATTGAGCGTACCACTGAATATCCTGCAAAAATGAAAAAAAAATTCTAAGTGGGGGTAAATGTGAAAAAAAATACTTGCGCCATGTTTGCGGGGGTTCTGTTTTTATGTCATTGTATCTTTCTTGAGTATAAATTATGTGTAATGGGTGACACATATGAACGGGGCTGCGGCAGATATCTACCGTCTTTTCAGCCCAATATCAGGCGACACCCGTACATTCTCACATTTTTCAAATCGTCCCCACGCCACTCCGGGACGCGCTACAAAGCGCCTGCGGCACTTTGTAATGCGCCTGATCTCAAGGCGCACTAGAATGGTAGCAAATCAACATAATTATAGCTTCGCTATGGCATTCCTTTCTAGGCTCATACAGTTACAACAGTAGAAGCAACTTTCAAAGTGGTATACCTGATCCGAACTGTCGCCCGAGCGCTGGAATTCGCCTGGAATTCGCTGTAGAGCGAGTTCATAAATCAGACGCATTCTGTGCCAGTATTATGCGCATGAAATAGTGTCCAAATAATGGCCATAGTGTATTCTGCAGGTTAATACAATTCCAGCAATGCAGAAGGGTGTACCAAGATGGCGGTTCTCTTCCTTCCTTCCTTCCACGGGGCAGGAAGTTATAGAAACTAAATTATGGTGGCTATGGAAACCTTCATAAGCCTTTCAGCTTCCATGTTAATGCATCAGCACCCCTTGATCTCGACGTGAAGATGCCGAAATGGTGTGCAACACCACTCCTCATTCTTTTGTCAATGGCCACAGCGTCTAAATCAGGGGTGTCAAACTGCGGCCCTCCAGCTGTTGGGAAACTACATCTCCGATCATGCATTTATATAATCTAAACAGTGGGCATGATGGGAGTTGTAGTTTCCCAACAGCTGGAGAGCCGCAGTTTGACGCCTGTGGTCTAAATGGTTTAACGGCAGGGATCGGAGTCGGCTCCACATCCAGCTGCAATAATCAGCCGGCACCTGCCTCCTATGTAGCAGGTTTACTGAGTAAGCTTGCTACATAGGAATTTACCAAAAATAGGGCGTACCAATACGATCATTTTCAGTAAGGGGTTAAATAAAGAATTCATTTTAATTTTATAAATATTAGACATTTAATAAATTCTTCCAATTCTTTTATTCATGAGTATTAGTCCCATCTTCGGAATTTAGAAAATAATCACAGGAAATGCCATAAATGTCCTATAGGTGGGGGTCCTATCAGTGGAACACTAATCTATCTGGAGAACGTGCCAAAAAAAGCATTTATGGAATATTGAATGGATATGCCATAAACGTTTGAAATTAGCATACCTCTTTACATGGCCGAACCTTAAAGTCTCATCATTTTTTACCCGGCAGGTTCATGCTTACATCATCAGCTACTTAAAGAAGGAGATGCCCTCTGTCTTCCGGAAAGGAAACAAGAAGAAGCAGCTTATAAATGAGTTGCCCGTTATTTATGCCAAGATTCAACTAGAACATCATATTTCTCCTGGAGATTTCCCTGATTGTGCCAAAATGCAGGTAGCTATCTCTCCAATATTTAAAATACATGTTTTGTGGTAGCCATGTATGCAGATGTATCCTTTTCATTGTTTTTAACCTATTTGTTTACTTAAAGGGGTTGTCTCACTACAAGGATTGCATTTTATGTTAAAGATCTTGCAAAAACAAGTCACTTTGCAATATATGTCCATTAACGTGGTCCTATCTAATCCTAGAATATCCCCTCTTGTAATGGCCTGCATCGCTCCTCAGGACACTATAGTTACAGACCTGTGTTGATCTCTCCTGATAGGCTTTTCAAGTCAGCCCTGGTTGTCTAATACTTACAGACCTGGCTCTACTCCATCCTAATAAATCCAGTTAACAACGCCCCCTTGAATTCAAAAATGAAACAAGAAAACAGGACTGAGGTAAAATGAATCAATGTAGTGAGACAACCCCTTTAAGGGTGTATTCCCATTTCATTGACTAGCTTTAAACACATAGGCAAAGCTAATAAAGACTATTACCAAATACACTGCTGTTCTGATTGTGTTTGCTTTCAGAGCTAGAGCAGTTCTTATCTCCTGCTTATGTGCACAAGCTTTTCTAGGTTACCTACCACCTGTCTCTGCTCTAACGGGCAGCCCTGGCCAGCATGGGGGCATTACTCTCTGCTGTTAGCTATCTGTGAAACAGAGCTTGTTCATTTTAATTACTGACAAAATTTAACCCTTTAGAGTTTGTAGTCTTGTGTCCTGCTGTTTATAAACCTACAGCACTAATGTAGCTCTAACAGACTCATATAGGAATAGCAGAGATCATATGCTAATCTCTGCTGTAGACCTGCCCACAGACTGAACAGCAAGAGGGAGCCTAAAGCTGGCTGTGAAGAGCAGGCTGAGCTCTTTGATATATAGTGTAAAATAAGAGAGGAGAGAATATATAGGGTGTATGTGGGTATATAAGGGTATATGATAGAGGAGAGAAGCTGAGCTCTTTGATAATATATAGGGTTTATATGATAGAGTAGAGGAAGCTGAGCTCTGAGATATATAGTGATATATGATAGAGGAGCAGTGAAGCTGTAGCTCTGATAAATATAGGGGTTATATGTATAGAAGAGAGAAGCTAAGCTCTGTGATATATAGGGTTTATATGGTTAGAGAGAGAAGCAGAGCTCTGTGATTATATAGGGTAATATTGATAGAGGGAGAAAACTTGAGCTACTGAGAAAATATAGGGTTATATGGTAGAGGGATAAAGCAGAAGCTCTGTGGATATATAAGGCGGTTATATATAGAAGGGGAGAAGCTGAGATCTGTATATATATGGGTATATGATAGAGGAGAGAAGCTGAGCATCTGTGATATATATGGTTTATAAGATTAGAGGGAGAGAAGCAGAGCTATGTGAGATATAGGGTTTATATGATAAAGGACAGAACCAAAGCTCTGTGATATATAGGGTTTATAAGATAGAGTAGAGAAGCTGAGCTCAGATATATATAGGGTTATATGATAGAGAGGAGAGAAGCTGAGCGCTGTGATATATAGAGGGTTATATGTTAGAGGAGAGAAGCTGAGCTCTGTGATATAATAGGTTTAAATGATAGAGGAGAAAGAAGCTGAGCTCTGTGAAAATAGGTTATATGATAGAGGAAGAGGAGCTGTGTTCTGTGATATACTAGGGTTATAATGATAAGAGAGCTCGCATCTCACCTCTATCATAAAACCCAATTTATATCACAGAGCTCAGCTTCTCTCTTCTATCATATAACCCTATTATCACAGAGCTCAGCGTCTCTCATCTATCAAATAACCCTATATATCTCAGAACTCAGCTTCTCACCTCTATCAAATAACCCTATATATTACAGACTCAGTTTCTCTCCTCTTTTTTTATTTAAAATTTCTTTTTTTCCCCAAGCTAAATTTCTCTCCTTATCATAAAAACCCCTTTAACCCCACCGGCCTTTATTAGGAAACCATTTTTTAACGGGTTGGGGACCCCCTTTTCCTTAAATGCCTCTCTTTTTTAAATTCCACAAGGTGTTAAAACTCTCTTTTACCCCCACCTCAGGTAGCATAAACCACCTACATTTTTCTTTAAAGATAGATAACTTAAATACTCAATTTTTACGATGTACTAGAATCACACAGTCATTTGAAGCAGATGATTCCCAACCAATTGTTGTGACCATGTACAATAATAATAATAATTTCTAGTATATATGATCAGAAATCAAAGCTTCTATTGGGGAACCAAACAGTACGAGGTGACAAGACACATATGGCTCCCCTCCATGGTTGGGACCCAAAATCTAAATGGTTCCTCTTTGGGGTTTAAAAGTGCCCCCCTGTTTCTCTTTAATCCCATTGATTTCAATAGGAGAGTCCCGACTATCTCTATGTTCAAAACATAGAGGTTTCAGGGCTTACTCTTGAGATAGCCATCAATGTCTAAGGTGAGACAACCCCTTTAAGTCTCAACTAATTTTTTTGTACCCCACTTTTTGTTAAGGAACAGTATGATTCACGACTTTTCACCCAAATTTTACCATAAGTTAAATATGACGATTTTTATGAATGTGACAGTGAATGCCAAATTGGGTGCCTCTCTTGCGTCAGGAAGACCTGGACACCATTGACAATGTTGTACAAGGAGGTGCCTTTGATGGAAATCACAATGGTCCATTCGTTGAAGGTTCTACTGATGGCATCTTAGAAGGCATTGAAGATGAGGAGTGGGTGGTAACAAGGGACAAACCAAAATATGATGAGATCTTCTTTAACTTAGCCCCTACAGATGGCAAATTAACCGGCACAAAGGCAAAGAACTGGATGATAACCACCAAGTTACCCAACTCTGTCCTAGGCAAGATCTGGAAACTTTCTGATGTTGATCGTGATGGGATGCTGGATGATGAAGAGTTTGCTTTAGCAAGTCATTTGATTGAAGTCAAGTTGGATGGGCATGGGCTTCCTCCTGAGCTGCCCAGTCACCTAGTCCCACCATCTAAGAGGCGACAGAAGGGGTCTGCCGAATAAATGCTCTTGGGCTTTAAAATTGTTGTCCTTAACCCCAACCTATTGCACACTCACAAACTCGATGTCCTTCACAGGAACATTCTTCATCAAAAGATACTAACCTAAGCAATTTTTTCTAAAGTCACTGTGTCTGCTTCAATATATCCAAATTACTTACCCTGTTTAGAAGCTCGGAGCTCCTCACAGTGGTGGCAAGAAACGTATACAGTTATAGATATGGTAAAAATGGGCATATTATACCAAAGTCTGGGCAAACACCACAATGAAGAGACCCAGGTCAACAACACAAACTAAGGCCAATGGAACTGGACTGTAATATGTGACACAACATGCAATATTCAAGAGTCTGGAGCCACACACTATATTTACTATTTTGCCATAGGCAAAAATAAACTCTATCAGTTCTCAATCTATAAAGCACTAAAACTTAACTTTTATTATGTATAACACTTAACCTCGATGCACACTATTTAAAACCTGATTTCTAACCTCTCAATTTATCCCTTTCTAGTTGTGAAGGAATACCTCCTTTTCTAATATCAAGTCTGGTGGAACACCACCTATTAACAGGGGAACCCTATATATACAGTAATTTACTAATTCCAAAAAGAAATCCAAAACATGTTACTTGGGTAGTCATCCCTAATCTAATGGACATAAAACATATAAGGTTTCCTTGTGAGACCCTCTGCAGCGGGTGACACTGTAGAAAGAGGTGAGAAATCAGAAATTAAAATGTCATGCCTGACCTCCCCAACATGTTTCACGAACTAAATGGCTTTATCAGAGGACAGAGGCACCGGGTCAATTAGATTAGGGATGACTACCCAAGTAACATGTTTTGGATTTCTTTTTGGAGTTAGTAAATCATTGTATATGTAGGGTTCCCCTGTTAATAGGTGGTGTTTCACCAGACTTGATAATAGAAAAGGAGTTATTCCTTCACAACTAGAAAGGGACAAATTGAGAGGTTAGAAATCAGGTTTTTAAATAGTGTGCATCGGGGTTAAGTGTTATACATAATAAAAGTTGTTTTAGTGCTTTATAGATTGAGAACTGATAGAGTTTAAGTTTGCCTATGGCAAAATAGTAAATATAGTCATTAAAGTCACTCTTTGTTCTCTTGCTAGATTCCCTTTTTTTGGAGACTATTTGGAGCCACACACATCTCCATAAGATGGATACTGATGGGTTGACCAATGCCTACACTTCTGTATGTTACCTGTCCACTCTAATATTGAGAGCAGCCATTTTGAATACAGCTTAAATAAAGAGGGACAGGTTGGTCATGTGAATGGGTTGGGATGAGTTGGTCATTTTGTGAATCTGAGCTATCTGTAATGTATGTTGTTGCATTATCTACACTAGAAACTTATTGTTGATATATTCGGCTTTCCTCACTGAATGGAACATAAGCAGCAAGTCACCGTTATGCCTTATTGCTTTAATATATATATATATTTGTATACTTGTTTGCTTCAATAATATCACAAGGGCTCAGTGGTCATCACAAGAATGTATGTAATTACTAAAGAATATAAGGCAAGATTAAAGAGCGCCAACCGTTGTCAGCAGAAATGGGATTTGTGTAGTTTAATTCCTCAAGGTGAACGGAGCGTAACCAGGGGCGGATGCACCTTGTGCAAAGGGGTCTTGCATACATTAAAAAATAGAAAAGGAGGGATTTTCTCATCAGGATGTTTCACAGAACCTACTCTTCATACCCAGCTTCAAGCTCCCACCTCCTTTTCCGCCTGTGGTTCTACAGCAGGGATTGCCATTTCAGCTGCACTATTCTTAGCTGAGCCTTTTAGAGGGACATTGGCAATGGAGGGGTTTTGACAGCAGGGCACAAGGCAACAGAGCTCTAAAGAGTTAAAGTTTATCAGTAAGAAACATAAACAAGCTCCTGTGCTGCTGCTAAGACACAGGAGGAAGTGACCTCACCAGCAAGCCATGGTTGGTAACCTATGGAAGCTTGTGTACACAAGCAAGAGATAAGAGCTACTCTAGCTATGAAAAAAAAAGCAAAAGCAGAACAGTAATGTATCTGGTAACAGTCTTTACCATTGCCTACCTGTTTGAAGCTAATCAATTTGGTAAGAATACACCTTTAGTAGCACTTCTTACCGTTAGATTGCACATGGTAATAGATCCCACCCATGACTCAATAACTGGTGGACTGGCAAACTGGTGTAGCAGAGGTGAAACTTGAAGTACCTGGGCCCCTCATGCATAATTTGCAAGAGGGGGCCCCCATTCACCATGCAGCATTTATAATACTGGTCTTTTTATGTGGCAGAGGGGCTTTTGCATCTCCTGTAGCTCTCTCTGATTTACGTATGCCTATGCCCCTAAGGTGAAGGATTCTTAGGAGCACCATGAAGGAGACTGTCCATAGCTAGCACCCCACATTCATTACATTAGCAGTTAGAAACCAAGGGTTTATATACTGTGTCCCCCAGCTGTCTGTATCCGTCCCTGTTATGACTCAAACCTCATGCAATATAGCTGTGAAGTGTATTACATCCTCTGTTATATGCTGATAAATTCTGGATGTGCTTACAGCCTTGTCACGTCTAATGGCTCAGATCATGTCTGTAAATTTCAATAATAAGCACACTTGACTACTATGTAATACTGGTGCTCAGAAAGCAAATAAAATCGCTATTGGATATTACTATATATCAGTCTGTGCATTCGTGATCTAAGCACTATACGTGTAATAAATACTGTGTATATACTTTAAGATGTCTAGTATCTAATTTGTTCAACCTTGTGGGTAATAGACAGGTCTCTCCTGAATTACTACAGATCACTGTTGGGCCCCTGAAGAGACATCTGTCTCTGCCCCATTTTTATGGTTGATGAAAACCTATTGAGGGATGTGCTCTCCGCAGAGACTACAATGTTAGCAGACAAAAAATGGAAAACCTACAGCTCTGGAAAAAATTAAGAGACCACTACACAGTTTTCTAAAAATCAGCATCTCTACTGTACAAGTCTGACGGCCATTCCATTCCAGTGTCAGCTGAATTCCAACCAAAGTGCACCTCATTTTTCTTAATGTGCTTCCAATCAGGTGATCACTTGAACCAAATCTTATTTAATGAAGGAAAATATAAAAAACACAGTGGTGGGCTTCACAATCCTCTCTCCATAGGTCAAGCTGGATGGCAAAACATGTGCTAGGAATAGGCCAAAAGGAATTTGAATGACAACTTCATGTTTATTACACCAAATATTGATTTCTGAACTCTTCCTGACTTAAAACATTAGTGTTTCTAAATAAATATGAACTTGTTCTCTTTGCATTATTTGAGGTCTGACAGCACTGCTGCTTCTTTTTTAATATTTTGAAGATTTCTCATTTACTGCAAATAAATACAAATTTTTTTATTTTGAATTTCGGAGATATGCTGTCAGTAGTTTATATAATAAAATAACAATGTACATTTTTCTCCAAAAATTTACCATTGAAGAGAAAAATCTGAGAAACTGAACATTTTGCAGTGGTCTCTTAATTTTTTCCAGAGCTGTTTATAAAAAAGGCAAGTCAACAAGATTTTCTTTCAAGCATAAGAAGTGCGCTGGTGTCAAGCAACTCCTGAAAAGGGCCTGACCTTTATTTTTGCTATTGGTCCCCCAGGCTTCTATTTAGTTCCATGGATGGCGTGATCTAAGAAGCAGGCTGAATATGAGTAGCATGGAATAGGGGAATTTTCGTTATCTCAAATGACTTGTTTCACACTGGGCTTTAGCAGTATTCATCACAGTTATAAGTCAGGAGGAACGTCTGGTATACACCGCTGATACATGACGTAGGCCTCTATTGTAAAACAATGTATACATGGAGTAGACCACACTTGTATCTGGTATATAAAACATATACAGCCGTGAAAGAAACCAAATTTAGCCCAAATAGAATTAGGTTGGTCTATAGAACTCTATGGCTGTGCCACAGTATAAACTTTTTTAAGGTATCCTGGTCAAAAATGGGGGCCTAAGAAGTGATAACTAAATACTTGATCGACCAGATGTGACATCCATTCCCAAGTCACTAGAGTTTCTAATGCCAGTAGGCTGCTTGCTTTTAGAATAATACAGTAAAGCACGCCATGCTACCCACAAATCTTAGCGACTTCTTTAATTTGTGGGACCTTATATCCTAACCCATTGAGGAGAAGGAGTGTTGTATAATAAATATGTATGCAAGAAGCTTTAGGGTATGTTCACACAATGTACTGTGGCGCATACAGTACGCACCGCAGTACATTGTGTATTTCGGGAGCTCGCTCTAATATGCGCGTACACCCGCGGCCTGCCGGCCAATTGAGATGTCACTTATCTTCCTGCGCATAAAATATGATCGTATTGTACGAGCAGGGAGAGGAGGCGTAATTCATAGTTCTCTACAAGAGCTATGAATTACCGTAATGATTGGGGCGCATTCCCCAGCATATTAAGCGCAGTACGCCGCAAAATAAGCCACTGTGCACATACCCTTAAGGGCGTTTTAACATAAAGGGACAGGTAATTGAAGACTTGTTCTAAACATAATGGTCAATAGATTTTACTCAAGTCATAAGATGAGATATTTTATGTTCTCTGAGTGCACATAGGTTTCCATTGTTACCTGACCATAACTCTGTTATCTGATTAGATGAGAGAGCAGGGAGTGATATCACCATGGATAGACGGAGCTCACGCCAGAGCAAACTAGTCATCTCTAACAAGATTACAGATAAGCAAATTTTGGATATGTGTTCGGACCCAAACATGTATCTAACAATGTTCAGTGTGATTTACATTGATTTCAGACGATACGTGTTTTATATGCGTCTTTCAGATGCGTTTAATCGTTCCAATCAAAGAATTCACGTCAATTTACGTATCAGACACCCTATTTAAAACTATAGGGTACGTTTCTGGTGCACAGAAAACCAAAAAACACAGTGTAGAACGTATCCAAACATCTACTCAACGTGTGGTACGGGGTTGGATACATCTTATACGGTGTTTTTCTGATCGAAAAATGTATTGAAAAACGTTGTGGGCAGCTACTTCAGCTAGTTACAGAGAAGCTATGTATGGCGATCACTGCTATAGAACCACCTACAGCCTGAGGAGACAGAGTGAGTGTAAAACTGCTTGTAACTCAGCGAAACAGCGTGGCAAGAAAACCCCTTTAAGGACTCTTTTTAGAGCCTCCTTCATCAGATCTGTAAGGGTGCTTTCACACGGTGAGTTTTTGGTGCGTTTTTGATGCGTTCTTTTGGATGCGTTTTTTGTGCAACAATGTACAGCATTTATTGCCGTGCCTTCCTGCCCAAAAAACGCATCCAAAAAACGCACCAAAAACGCACCGTGTGAAAGCACCCTAACATCTGACATCAAGATCCGGTTGTTGTAAGATGAACCTGGTCATGTCTGGACTGGCAGGACAGAGATCTGGGGCCCACTGCCACCTATACCAGCTTCCCTGATGTGCATTAATCCCCTCAGTGGGGTTAAAAAAATGTTTCCGGGGGCACAGTGGGGTTCATATTTAACTTCATACTAAAAAAAATATATGAAAAGAGTAAGGGGGCCCAAAATCTTTGGCTTTAAGTCCCCGGGAAATTTCCTGATGGAGCCGGGAAAATTAGACATAGCGTAAAGGCCCTTCCCATTGTGAGGAGATCACTTTTATTAACCATCCAAAACCCAAATGTAAACCACACAAAATTTATAAAAACAAACCCGGGGAAAAACATCTTTAACCCCATGTAAAATTTGCCCACTTTCTTCCCAGGGGTTTTTTCAGCCCCAATATATTTTTTTTCCCAAGCTAATAAAAGATCAACTTTAACCTCTTCCACCCCAGAGGTTTTTCCTGTGATCTTTATATTGCTGGCCTATTTATATATACATCACATGTGTTTTGAGGTTTTGGGCCTCTGCCCCTCGGGCTAACCCTTCTACATCATTGTTTCCTTTAAGTGGGGAACTGTCTATTTTTGCACAGAAAATCCCGGATTCCCGGGGTGGTTTAAATGGCTGCGATTACAAACAAAAAATTACTTCCCAAACCGAATTTTAACAAAGGGTGGGGAAATTCTGCCCAAAGGGGGGGATAGGGAATTTAAATGTGTGAGAAAACGGAATACAATGGGAAAAAAGCGGGGATTTTCTGCAATGATCCCTGCATCCTGAATGACCACAGTGGGGGTTATGCATAAGATTAGCGTAAATGACAGCGCTATCATCATGTTAGCCAATTAGATTCCTACTGAAAATTTTAACTTGTGAAAAAAGGACGGGTAATTTGGAAATCTGATAATTATCACATGGGGATATTTTCTATATTTTACATAGCTTTTTCAGCAATCAAATGTTTTTTTTTTTCCCTTACAAAGTAAAATTAAAAAAAAAAGGGGGAAAATTTTATTAAGATTTGATCTAAATATGTTGTCCTAATGAAAAGGCATCGAAAAATGATGAATGAAAAAAAACGCCCTTTTTTCCCCAGGAAAGGATTTCAGGGACTTGGGGACCTAGAAAAAAAACTTTAACCCGGCCCAAGCCCCCTTTAAAAACCCATAATGTTTTTTGAAGTCCGAAACACAAAAACATAGATCTGACAAATACTAACATGCCAACGCGTTTCAGGCCTCACGGGCCCTTCCTCATGGCATGACAAAATACATGTAAAACTCAAGGTTATAAAGAAATATTTGGAACAATCACAATCGAGATTAAAAACATATGACCAAAACTACTTTCAACTGAGTTTTGGTCACATGTGAGGCCTGAAACGCGTTGGGAGTGAGTATTCATTGGATCTATGTCTTTGTGTTTCGGACTTCAATAAACATTATGGCTTTTTAGGACGCTGGACACATTACGTTTTCTTTTCTCCTTATCAGAATAAGATGCGCCACATAGACTATAACTCAGTACGTTTGGTTCATCTTTCAGTATTTATGTGCACTAAAGAGAAATCTATGGCGCCTACAGCCTGAGGTAGATTTCGAGTATAATTTATGTTACTGTCTAGTATAAATGGTACTGGTTAAAATATTTGAGCAAATGAATCTCGCACAAAATTTTGTAACTTTTTTATGCCAGAATACGGACATAAATCACATCATAAAGTGAACACAGCATTTAATTCTATTACTGCTAAGGACACAAAAGTTATGTCCCTGGCAGTTATTCTCGTCTAGCCCACAGGGCAATAGGGTCCATGGGCAAAGCCATCTTAACAGCATTATGGGCTCCTGGGCAGAGCACTGTAGTGGACCCTGTCCAAATACATGACATCACACTAGGTCATGCCTCTAGCCACCCCCAAACACACCAATATTATCATGCCACTTCTGTCTGAACACCAGCAGCCTACAGCCAACAAGACTGATTAGTAGGGCAGGGAGCCTCTGGCTCCCTTCTCCAGCATGGCTTTTAACTGTTTGCACATCCTAAAAAAACACAAACAGTTAATAAAGCAAAGCCAACCAAGGTATCTTTCTTGTATTCCTGGGACAAGCATACCCCACTTGGGGCCCCTATACTTGAGGGGCCCCCGGGCAACTGCCTAGTGTGCCCAATGGAAAAGATGGCCCTGTCCATGGGCATGGCAGGCCTGGGTCTAATTTTCAGAGAAAAAGGCAAAGAAAGAGAGAAAGAAAGCAAGAGGCAAAGTGCAAGAGTTATGTGAAGTTAGGTATAGTAGCTGTAGAGTGCACCCCAAGAATCAACACCATTGGTGGGCCCTGAGAATCAAAATCTACTGGTAGAGCCCTAAGAATCAACTCCATTGGTGGTCCCCAAGAATTATAACCACTGGTGGGCCCCAAGAATCAACACCATTGGTGGGTCCTGAGAATCAACTCTACTGGTGGAGCCCTAAGAATCATCTCCACTGGTGGGCCCCACGAATTAACTCCACTGGTGGGCCTCAAGAATCAGCTCCACTGGTGGGCCCCAAGAATTAAATCTACTGGTAGGGCCCAAGAATCAACTTTACTAGTTGGCACCTTGTACCCTAGTCTGACACTGCTGTCAGTAAATACACTATATACTGTGAAAACTATAGAGTGATAAGATGTCTAACTGTCCACCCATGAACAATCATATACAGGCAGTCCCCGGGTTACATACGGGATAGTAACTGTAGGTTTGTTCTTAAGTTGAAATTGTATGTAAGTCGGAACAGGTAGATTTATTAAATGTAATAAATTTTTTTTTCATTTTGGATAGTGCAGGGAACAGTTTTTACATTTTTTTTTGCTCTCTGTCCCCTTTTTTAGAAGATTTCACCTAACGTTCTGTATCTCATGTGCAGCTGTGGCATGCTGGCACTTGGTTATCATGGGGCGTGACTCAGTGTTGGATGTCAGCCACGCCCCATAAGTCTCCGTTTGTAACTAGGGGACGTATGTAAGTCGGGACTGCCTATATATAGAAAAGTTTATGCAGCCACTCCTTTCTAGAAGAATGAAGCATTACATGATGCTTTCACGGTTCATGCCGTGGTCTCATGGTGGACATGCCCATGTCTCTGCTATGTCCCTGGCCCTATACCTGTTTGCTGCTGTCTCGCTCCATGCTGCAGTCCTTGCAGGCATGGCTGCATTTCTGCTGTGTTCCCTGCACCTGTCTCCATGCAGGCCATTCCCTGCTGTGTCCCAATTCTTGGTTATTTCATGTCCACAAAAAATTGGAATAAAAAGTAATCAAAAGGCTGCATATGTCCAACTGGTACCAATAAAAACTAAGCGTCAGCCTGCAAAAAATGAGCCCTCACTCAGATCCATAGGTGGAAAAGAAAGTTATCGGTCGCAGAAAATGGCGCTGCAGCGCAAAGTTAAAACATAGAGGATGTTTTTATTTATTTTTTAAAGTATTAAAAGATAATGAAAACCCCAAATATTTGGTATCACTGAAAGCGTTCCAGCCTGCCGAATACAGATATATAATTTATACCAACGAATGAACACCATAAAAACAAAGCCACCGCATAAATGACACAATTATGTTTTTTTTTTTACATTTCACCACTTTTTTTTGGTTTCTCAATACATTTTATGACACCATTAAAAAGTACATCTTGTCCCACAGCATACGTCTACATATGTCTATGTAGATGGAAAATAAAAAAGACACGGCTCTTGGAAGGCGAGGAGGAAAAAGGATCGCAACAAAAAAAATAAATGGGCCACGGTGAGAAGGGTTTAATCTCAGTTTACAATGTAGAGTCATTGATCACTGTGAATACTTACTAGGGAATTTATCAGACTGCAAAAACAGAGCAAACTGTGCCAAAGCTTTGTCTACGTGTTAAAGAGGGGAACCCCTTTCAAGTTTATTTGAAAGTAGGATCCCAACTGTGAGGCTTCCTTATGGGGTCATTATAGCTCAGTGCACAGAGCCACTCCCTGGTACAAGCAGTACGCGCTGTTACGGAGACCTCTGTTCCTCACTGATTTTTCCGTTCCAGCCCCGGAATATTGCTCTGTTTTTGTTAGGAATAACATGTTCTGTAACATTGGCAGCGCTCCCCTCCTGAATCAGAGAGGGTGACTCACTCTCTCCAGAAGGAAACCACTCGGTGGTCAGAGAAGCAGGTAACACAAGAGGGGAAAAATATCCTCTGGCCAGAAGATATTTTACCTGTAACCTACAATCTGACTGTGAATTAAAGTTTTCAATAATTTTTTAGTCTATTTGATCTATTTGGCGATTTCTGAGACAGATGGGTAAAAGTCACTATTAGGCTATGTTCACACGGCTTATTTGGGCACGAATTTCAGCCTGTAATTCGCGGAGTACTGCGTGACTTATGGGCTAAGATACGGCCCAGACATTATGGTAATCCACAGTTCTCATAGAGAACTATGGATTACGTCTCCTCTACCTGCTCGGAGAATCCGCCAAGCGGGGAGAGAAGTGTCATGTCATTTACTAGCAGCGTATACGCCCCCGTCCACACGGCGTAATTGCGGGGCGTAATTACGCCCCGCAATTGAGCCGTGTGAACATAGCCTTACCGTGCTTGTGGAAGTTGCTATCTAAGTTCTTTTGGCATGCTGCCACTAGGCAGATCAGGCCAGGGCCAGACATGCGGGCGCAGCCCTAATGGTAGGCCCCACATGACCCGGCGCGCCGGCCGTAGCGTGAGGTTAGGGGGCGGAGTCAGGCGCGCAGTCGGCAGAGAAAGCAGTCCCACCATCCCTCCCTATTGGTGATTTGGGGGTGCTTTGGTTCGGAGTAGTCTAAGGGAAATTTGTCGGTGGTGGTGGCTGCTTGTCACAGTGGCTACTGCGGGTTGGGGTCCTTGGAGTCGGTGGAAAGTAGTGGGGGAGTCAGGCTCAGCTTGGCTCCCAGTTTTTGGACGGACCGGTCTGGCGAAGGTTGGGGACATCCACACAGCATGGTCCTTGGGAGTTGGTAAGGAATGGTTAGCCACCTGAGGTGGCTTTTGGTGCCCTGAAGCCAGGGGTGACGGCTGGGGGGTAAAACTGAGGCGAGAAGGAGGAGGAGTTTCGCCAGACTCTGGTTTTGGATGATCATAGCTCCAAGGACCTCAGCCCCAAGCTGGTATTTTATGGATGGTCCAGAAGGTGCTGGAAGGTTTTGGGGTAGTGGGTTAGAGCGAATAGGTAGTTGGGGGATCAATACTCATTCGCATTCAGTTAATTGTTATTTGTTTGTAAATAAAAAGGCTGCTGTGGCCAATTTATCCAATCCATGTTTCGGTGTCTTTTTTGGAGGGGATATGGGGGATTGGTACATTGGTCGGAGACAGCAGAAGATAGGCGTTGCTCAAGGTCATGCCAGTCAAGATTTTAAGACAGAAGGGGAACAACCCCTGTAAAACTGTAATGGCTTTCATATTTGTTTTTCACTAAATTGGCGGAAAAGATGATATAGAAATAATGCTGTGTGCAGACATAGAAGATTTGATGCTGATTTTTTTATGTAGATTCTGCACTGAAAATCCACAACAAATTACAGTATAATGTATGTGGATAGGTTTTCCGAAGCCCATTCACATATATAAAAGATTTTTTGTTTGCCTTTAGGGTAGGAATAGATGGTAGGATGGTGGCGCAGCCATGGTGCGTTCGAAAACCTCACCCCTATGCACCCAGCCATGGCCACATGATGTACTGGCAAACTCATGTGGTCATTGTTGGGCGCACAGGGGAGAAATTCTCGACCGTACAACAGCAGTGTCGTCTAATTCCACGCATAGAACAAGTTCATGCAGGCGTCACATGCAGATTTTTGCAGTGATTTAAACTTTAGATTTCACCGACTACAAAGGGGGGACATTTTTGGGAAAGCTGTGTCATAGATAATGCTACAAATTTAAAAATTTGCAGCATGACCTCAAATTTACAAAAATATGTCATGTGAATGAGGGTTTGAAAAGCACATTCACATGAAAGGAGCAGACACAGACAATAGAGGGCCTCTGTGGTGGCCCACATATGGGACCTTTGCTATCCAGTATCTCATCACAGAGCACCCCTTTATGTCTCTCTAACAATGAACCAATCAGTGTGGGACTGGGGTAGATATGGCCCACCAGTGGAGTTGATTCTTGGAGCCCATCAGTGGAGTTGATTTTTGAGGTCCACCAGTGGAGTCGATTTTTGGAGCCCACTAGTGGAGTTGATTCTTGAGGTCCATCAGTGGAGTTGATTCTTGGAGCCCGCCAGTGGAGTTGATTCTTGGAGCCCGCCAGTGGAGTTGAATCTTTGGGCCCCCCAGTGGAGTTGATTCTTGGGGCCCACCAGTGGAGTTGTTGAGTCTTGGAGCCCAACAGTGGAGTTGATTCTTGGGGCCCACCAGTGGAATTAATTCTTGGGGCCCCATCAGGTGAGTTGATTCTTTGGCCAATAAGTGGAGTTGATTTTTGAGGTCCACCAGTGGAGGTAATTCTTGGGGCCCACCAGTAGAGTTGATTTTTGAGGCCCACCAGTGGAGAAGATTCTTTGGGTCACCCTACAGTTACTTTACTGTACATTACTGCACATACAGCACATGACTCTTGCACTCTGCCTCCTGCTTTCTGCCTTTCTTTCTCCTGCAGTACTCAGTGGCCCATCACCCTGGGGTCCCTCTGGGGGTTTTCCTTGCTCCCCTACGGGTCAGTCCGAGCCAGCTACCAGTAACTGTTACCTATGAAATTCACTAGGTAAGGTATTCACATAAAATGTTATAGACAAAAAGAGGCTGCCTTAGGTGACAATAGGCCTACTTATCTACTGGGCTCCTGCTCTATTGAACAAGTTCCACCTATGATTTGTCCACCTCTCACATAAATTGTACTGCACTTTGCTACAGAATCTATACCAAGAGCTGCGGCAAATGCGTCATGTCTAAAATGCACCACAAATCCACAGCGTAATCCACGTGGCCTAGAGGATGTTTCATGTTGGCTAAGGATAAAGTTTATTCCTTTTATACTGACAGGTTATACAATGTTCTGATATTATGTAGTAGAAGAGTGAAGAAATCAGGCGATACCCTTTAGAGGCTAACTGAGTATATTTGATGGTGAGCTTTCGAGAGTATGAGCTCCCTTCTTCAGACAGTGTTATACAACAAACTGAAAATACACAGACTTTTTATACACAAAAGACATGGATCTTCAAAGGATCTTAGAATTCTTAAAAATAACAAAATGCCATATAGGTAGAGAAGTTATTTACAACAGGTCAAGAAATAAACAGTCTGGAAACTTGTGAGGCGTGACGGGAGTGATCAGTAATTATTTCTCTTATCTATGTGCAATCAGGGGAGATTTGTTGCTCTCACAGTTCACACATAGTTTGACATGAAGCTGGCATGAATATTTAACCCATTTTGCAGAGTTTTAAATTTTTGCATTAATTTATATTCCCATTCCTTCCTCTCCCTCTGAGTCTTAAAATTTCCCATTAAGACCGTTACCTGCAAATCTTCCATGGAATGATTTTCTCCAGAGAAATGTGCGGCCACTGGAAGATCAGTTCTGCTGTTATTAATGGTGAATCTGTGTGAGTTCATGCGGTGACTGAGTCTCTGCCCTGTTTCCCCCACATAAAGGCCTGTGGTCGGACATTGTGCACACATAATCAGATACACCACATTGGAAGACCTGCAGGAAAATGTCCCCCTAATTCTGTGCACCTGTTGGGATTGTGGGACAGGTACACTGTCAGCAGTGTGGATGTGCCTGCAGGTCTTGCACCTATTCTGGAGAAAATTGCGGCACAAGTGAACATAGCCTAAATGACATGTTATATTGATACTGCAAGTTGGTACAAATCTGGGATTCCAAATTATGTTTTAGTATTTTAGTACTTTTTTAAAATTAAACTTATTTTTAAAATCTGCATTGCCGTGGCATGTTATGTGACATAACTTTTTATTTTTCCAATTAAGTGAGGGCTTGTTTTTGTGGGCAGAAGCATAGTTTTTAGTGGTATAATTTTGGGATATGTATGACTTTTTGATAAATTTTTAGAATGAGTTTTTGGAGATAAGTAACCCCCAAAAATGCAAATTTGGCATTGGGTATTTGTTTTCTACACTGTTTACCGTACAGATACGGCAGTACCAATTAGACCTCATTCACATCTTGTTTACGGCCTCCGTGTGTGGTATCCTTCAGGATACTGTTAAAATTTATCCCAATGGATAACGTGGTGAGGCCATAGACATCTATACAGCATATTGGACTACATTTGCTCTATTTAGTGAACATATATAGTTTCTGCAATGGGTACAAAGAGAATGAGGCCTTATGTTTAACTTTTTTTTTATTGTAAAATGCCAAAGGGGTGTTTTGATCTTTGAATTTTTTTTATTTTTAAAACTTTTCTATTAGTACTTTTAATCCCTCTAGGGTACTTGACCACTACGGGCCGCAATCGTTTGTACACTGTTCTGCAACAGTATATTATACAATAATGAGTCTCCTGTTAGACCATGTTTATGACAGGGTGTAATGGGAGTAGTAAAATGGCAGCCATGGATTCCTTCGTTATGCTCTTAGCCAGGGGCGTAGCTATAAACTCAGGGGCCCAGGTGCAAAACCTCAGCTCGGGGCCCCCCTACCGCTGTAGGTCCCCATAGGCAGGTATATAGATAGGTATAGGTCCCCACAGGCAGGTATATAGTTATAGGTCCCCATAGGCAGGTGTATAGATAGGCATAGGTCCCCACAGGCAGGTATATAGCTATAGGTCCCCATAGCCAGGTGTGTAGATAGGAATAGGTCCCCATAGGCAGGTATATAGATAGGTATAGGTCCCCACAGGAAGGTATATAGCTACAGGTCCCCATAGGCAGGTGTATAGATAGGTATAGGTCCCCACTGGCAGGGATATAGATAAGTACAGGTCCTCACAGGCAGGTATATAGGTAGGTACACCTCCCCACAGGCAGGTATACAGATAGGTACAGCTCCCCACAGGCTGGTATACAGATAGGTACAGCTCCCTACAGGTGGGTATATAGATAGGTACAGCTCCCCACAGGCAGGTATACAGATAGGTACAGCTCCCCACAGGCAGGTAACAGAAATTAAAAATAATAACACAAATACTTATCTTACCTTCCCGGCCGAGCGTCTTCCTCTTCTGTCGTCATCATGCCACCAGCGCCGGGACGCTCCTCTAGCAGCTCCTCCGAGGAGGCAGCCGCGCAATGAGATCACTTCATCGCGCCGCTGCCCTCAGAGAGCTAAGCGGCCGGTATCAGTGTATACCGGCTGCTTAGCTTCATCACCGCCTGCACCGCGCAGCCGGCAACCGCTGCATAGCTGGCTCTATGTGAGCCAGCGATGCAGCGTGTGGCGCGGGGGACCTGCGGGGCCACCTTAGCTCAGGGGCCCGGCCACAAGTGCGACCGCTGCGACCCCTGTAGCTACGCCACTGCTCTTAGCTGCCATGACAGCTGGTTGGCATTGTGCTATCTCACCAATGAGGGGCAGATCGGGGACCGGAACAATGCTGGGCATTGGTTTTCAATAGCTTAGAGGCTGTAGTTGCATTTTTTGTGTCATCTATGGGGATAAAAGTTTGGGAAGAGAGTTATTTCTGATCCTACAGCTGGTCCCAGCTGTAAAGTACAATGGTTACCTGCGGCGCATTAGCCCTCTCCATACTCCTTTATCGACACTAAGATATAAACATATGGAAAATATCGGTAAGGGGTTAAAATGATCTACGATGACGTGACCTGTGCCATTTATGACACTGGTGTATTTTTTATGTAGTGCAGGACCTTTTAGCACACTTTTTGCCTTGTGTCACTGAAGCCTTTCATGTACACTGTATGCAGCCATATACAGTCATCTTATATTTTGTCTCAACACGTTCAAGTAACAGTGATTAGTTTTGAAGAAAGTTTTGACACAGAGGCATGCTGGGACAAAGCAGAGGATTAGCATTCAGTAGAGGGCACAGCTTTACATGCAGAGTCTATTTCTAGCTTGAGAAAATCATCAAAATAGCCAGAGCAATAGACACTAAGGGAGACCTGTATGGTCGGGTTTTTCACCCTTTTCTGGCATCAAATGCGTCAAAGTGAGCCGGCTACGATGTCTAATGCGCCTAATGAATGTGTTAGGTGCCTTGTTCGCGAGACTCAACACTTTGTAATGCGCCTAACTTGAAGGGGCATTCTGGGGGCCATGTTGCTCCACACTCGTACTATTAGACACATATATGAATGCGAGTCAGAAAAAACAGGCGCATCACTGCTCGAACAAGCAGATCTATTTTAATGTACTCTGCCTGAGCCTGAGGAGTCGAAGTGGAGCTGGATTTGCCATTAGAGCAAAAAATGTCCCTTATTTCCCTAACTTCCACCACTACAATAATAAAAAGTAATTTATGATAATGATCAAACTATATAAAATTAAATTATTTAAATAAAAAATTTTATCATATAAAATTAATATAAAAATATATTATATCCCAAAAATATAAAAATATCTCCTGTAAAATGTATTTAAAACGAAAAGAATCTAAAGCTAATTTTAAATTAAATAATCCACTGATGATGTTGTTCAGATTTTTACATTTTTAATTTTTACTACATTAAATTTTAAATTTATTTTTGCTGCTCTCACCCTTTATTCTACATACAGTTAGAGCCAGCACATCACAGGTCTTGCTGGGACCTGTGGTCCACCAAGCAAGATCAGTACTATAGTTTCTATTCACTGACATGCTATTCTATTGACTTTTCCTTTATTTCCAGCCTATATATTACGGAAAAAATAAACTCATTGGAATCAATGGTAATGGTTCTACAGGCATTTTGGACGCTTATTTAGGGGCGTTTTTCATGCAAAAATAAGCGTGAAAAAACATCATGCGAACATACCTTTAAGATCTGCCAGATTTATCAACACTATGATGAATGTGGATCATTGTAAGACTGTCTAGTGTAAGGCTATGTTCACAAGGCTTATTTTCGAACGTATTAATGCTGGATTTCCGATTGTAAATACGTTCCGAAATCAGTTGCAAATCAGTTTGAAATAAGTGTCACTTAGTGTGGCACGTATTTCGCGATGGATTTACAATCCCCATTCATTATATCGGGTGAATCTGTCACGAAATCCGGCACAATCCGGCCCAATAATTGACAGGCAAATTGTTTTTCCAGCTGTTTTGCGGCCACAAATCCGCGGCGGCAATACGGCACGGAAATACATGTCGTCTGAACGATGACACGTATTTCCCATTAAAACCAATATTAAATGGGCTGCAACTTACTTCAGACTGATTTCGGAACGGATTTACGATCATAAATACGGCGGCAAATCCGTTCCGAAATAAGCCGTATGAACGAGGCCTAACTTTACTCTTTCTACTGGCTGGCCTACATTATGCCACTAACTGTGGCAAAATTTTCTCTTTTTCAAACAAAGTTTTATCGAAAAGACAATTAAAAAAAAGAGTATACACAATACAAAATAAGCACTTGAACGTACACGTGAACTGTGGCAAAATTTTGACGCACAAAGTGTTTGTATCGATAAATCGACCCCCGTGTGTTTTCCACAAAATATTCACATGGAAACCATGACATATTTTTATTCATACTGCAGATATGTAAATATGCAAAGGAAAAATCCACGGGGTATAAGGTATGGTCCAGTTCCAGACTGAATATAATGGGACACAGATGGAAGAAATCCAATGTTGTGACACTGACAGGCAACCTTCTAGGCCCCATTTGTTAGGATATGGTAACCCATTAGCATACCACGGGGGCAATTTATAGAGAGGCCTCCTTTTTATGCTGAACCATTTAGGTGGCATGGTCGCTATTGCTCGCAAAATTTAAGGTGTCAGGTATATATCCCACTTCCCTATGATACTTCCATTATTGTGTTTACTTTTAGTAAATATTAGAAGTGGAATATTCTTGAATGGCCAAGTCAGTCACCTTATCTCATCCCGATTGAGCAGCATTTCACTTGTTAAAGACAAAACTTCAGGCACAAAGACCACAAACAAACAGCAACTGAAAACCGCTGCAGTAAAGGCCGAGCATAAAAAAGGAGGACACACAGCGTCTGGTGATGTCCATGAGTTCAAGACTTCAGGCCGTCATTGCCAACAAAGGGTTTTCAACCAAGTATTAGAAATTAATGTTTTATTTACAATTATTTAATTTGTCCAATTACTTTTGGTCCCTTTAAAAACAGGGTGGCCGATGATAAGGAGCTGAAACCAGTCCTAAACCCTTCATCCAATTTTAATGTGGATACTCTCAAATGAAAGCTGAAAGTCTGGACTTTATGTTCATGTCCATTATACAACTATAAAAAACACACTGTTTGGCTCTGCACATCCAAAAACATTTTTGGAAAAAAATAAGTAAAGGTGCACACCGTCGAGGTAATAACATACATCTATTCCAAATGTCAGCGGCATACAATCAGCTAAGAAAACATCAAAGGCATATAGAAATTTTTGAAAAATGCATTACTGCTAAGGATATATGAAAATTTGGGTTCTTAGTTCACAATTTTGATCAAAAGTGTTTAAGCTCACCTCCCAAATTGCGTCAAGGGGACCCCAGCACAGGTGAGTCCTAACACTAAAACATTACTCTCTTGCAGCCTGTTCAGACTTCAAAAACCTTAGGGATTTGAAAAGGACTAGCTAATGAATTTTCCTGCACTGGTTTAAAACCTATGGAGATGGGCGGGGTGCAAAAAGCCAATGAGGCAGCCACTCCTCATACAGACTAAAAAACACACTGTTTGGCTATGCACACCCAAAAACATTTTTTGAAAAAAATAAGTATAGGTGCACACTGGCGAGGCATCTCCTTGACGCAATTGGGAGGTGAGCTTAAAAAATGTTTTTGGGTGTGCATAGCCAAACAGTGTGTTTTTTAGTTTGTATGAGGAGTGGCTGCCTCATTGGCTTTTTGCACCCCGCCCATCTCCATAGGTTTTAAACCAGTGCAGGATATTCAGTAGCTAGTCCTTTTCACTCCCTAAGGTGTTGAAGTCTGAACAGGCTGCAAGAGAGGTAATGTTTTAGTGTTAGGACTCACCTGTGCTGGGGTCCCCTTGACGCAATTGGGAGGTGAGCTTAAACACTTTTGATCAAAATTGTGAACTAAGGACCCCAAATATCCTTAGCAGTAATTCATTTTTCAAAAATTCCTATATGCCTTTGATGTTTTCTTAGTTGAAAGTGTGCCGCTGACATTTGGAATAGATGTACATTATACAACTATAACTTGAATATGTTTCAGTAAACAGGTAAAAAAAAAAAAAATTTGTGTCAGTGTCCAAACATATATGGACCTAACTGTATAACATATGTCCTCAAAGTGTTCTATCTCAGAAACTGGCCCCCCAAAAGTCTCCATTCAAAACAGAGAGACTGTCGCACTTGCACAGAACTCTCCTTTCTGTCCTATAAGGCCTCGTTCACACGGTTTTATTTCGCCGGGATTTGCCGACGGATTGACGATCGTCAATCCGTCGGCAAATCAGTCAGAAATAAGTAACAGCCGATTTTCTATTGATTTCAATAGAAAATACGGCTCGTCGTTCACACGACGCGTATTTCCGTGCTGGATTGCCGCCGCGGATTGACGACGGCAATCCGGACGGAAAAACAATGTGCATGTCAATATTTACGGACGGATTCACCACCTACAATGATTGGAGATGGTGAATCCGTCGGGAAATCAGTTACAAATACTTCCCACACTTAGTGACAGTTATTTGCAACTGATTTTCAACTGATTTCAGAACGTATTTACGATCGGCAATCCGATGTAAATACGTTCTGAAATAAGCCGTGTGAACATAGCCTAAGAGTTCCGAGTACAGGAGAGCGATGTGTTCAGCTGTATCTGGAACTCCCATACAACAGAAGGGAGAGTTGTACGTTAGCGTGACTGGCTTTCCATTTTGAATGAAGACTTTCGGGCCCTTTCTCGAGATAGGTGCAGGTCCTAGAGGCGGAACCCACACCTATCAAACTATGATGATATATCCTATTGATAGGCCATTGAAGTGCAAAATGTGAACACCTCTTTAAAAATAAGAAATTGTTTAAATTAGTTAAACATAGTGAAAGCCATATCAATTTGGTATCACCAGAATCGTATTGATTTTCATTATATACAGTATCTCACAAAAATAAATACATTTTGTAAATATTGTATTATATCTTTTCATGGGACAACACTGAATATATGACACTTTGATACAATATAAAGTAGTCAGTGTACAGATTGTATAACAGTGTAAACAGTGCCCTCAAAATAACGCAACACACAGCCATCAATGTCTAAACTGCTGGCAGAAAAAGTGAGTACACACCTAAGTGAAAATGGAAAAATGATGTCCAATTTGCCATTTTTCCTCTATGGTGCCATATGACTCATTAGTGTTGCAAGATCGAAGGTGTGAACGGGGAGGAGGTGTGTAAAATTTGGTGTTACCATCTTACACTCACTCAAACTGGTCACTGTAAGTTCAACATGGCAGCCCATGGCAAAGAACTCTCTGAGAATTTGAAAGAAGGAATTGTTGCCAATACCTTGAAAGTGAGCTGCAGCACAGTGGCCAAAACCATACAGCAGTTTAACAAGACAGGTTCCACTTAGAACAGGCCTCTCCATGGTCAAACAAAAAAGTTGAGTGAACATCCTCAGCATGATATCCAGAGATTGTCTTTTCAAAATAGTTGCATGACTTCTGCCAGCATTGCGGGGCGGGGAATTTAAAGCGGAGGGGAGGGGGGGGGGACAGACTGTCATTTAAACCCTTCCGCACACTGCATCAAAATTGGCAGGGAAACCTTGCAAAGAATGCACGGGAACCTACCCTGTAGCTGAAAGACCAAGATAACATATCTATTTTCAGATGGTGTAAAGGTGTGTGGCAAAAACCGGGTGAGGAGTACAAAGACAAGTTTTCTTAACAAAAGCCCAAGCATCGTGTCACGGGGGTGGGGGGGCTCCGTCCCCCACGCCCTTCCCCCCCGTGCGGGAGGCCCGGCGCGGGGGCCCCGCGACCACCCCCCTGCTCCCTCGGGCCCCCTCTTTTCCCCGGGGCCGCGCCCCGGTGAACCCCTCCTGCCTTTTCCCGGGGCCTCGTGCGCTTGGCCCCCCGTTAAAGGCCGCCGCCCCGGGTTCTCAAAATTTTAAAAGGGGGCCAGTGCCCGAAATTTGGTCATTATGGGGCACTGGTTTATTAAGGTATCCGCTCCCATATTTCCTTTGCCGTTGTTGGTGTGCTTACCCTAGTGTCTAGAGCTATTGTGCCCCCTCCATACCCGTGACCAGTCCCCCTTACGTTTCCTGACCTTGCCTGTTTGCCGCCCCTGCCCGTTGCCTGCCTTGACCACGAACCTCTGCGCCTCCCCTGACCTTTCCCTGCCCCACTACGCCCCCGGATTACGTTTCTGTACCATGTCCCCCGCGCCTTCGAAGCAAGTCACGTCAGGGGTAGCGACCGGGTACCCTACCCGCCAAGTCCATCCCGTTTTGTGGGGGGCTCTGGTAAAACCCCGGGGCTACTTAGATTTTTTTCCCGGCGTGGCTTACTATACCCTTGCATTGGCCCAGCGGATCCACCCCATGTTACAGACAACTGGCCATGGTTTTCCGCCGGTCCTCTGCTGATCTCCGGGACACTCAAAGCGGGCCCCAGCGGGGTAAAACGCATCGACCACTTGCGGCCATGATCAGAACTGGCGACTCGTCTGCCTCCATCGGCTCCCCGCCTCTGCACCTGCACCCGTTGCCCCGGCATCCATTCTTACCTCCGGTTTCGGGCCCCTTGTGCATCTGCCACTCCCCTCAGCAGAGGAGATCCCAAAAAATGCGTGGCTTCATCAGCCAGTGCTCCACCCACCTCGAAATGAGGGGGGCCCCTTTCCCTACAAGCGACCCAAGGTGGCCCTTCATTTCACCCCCCTTGTCTGGAGAAGCCTTGGGGCGGGGCTAATTTGGGGATCAGGGATCCTTTGCAGCGGACCCCCAAAAATTTCCCCTCCGGGGGTTCCCAAGTCTTTGGGGAACCCCCGGCCGTACTTTTGCTGCCAAAGGACTCCCCCTTTTTCCACACCACGTCGGCCTTTTGGGGGGGTGCAGTTTCCGCACTTCGCTTGGGAGCTGGACGGGAAAAACGAAGGGTTGGGGGCAACTTTTTGGGCAAGGCCTCTGGAGCTCCCCGCTCGGGGATCTACCAGCCCCCTGGATGATCTAATCCATTTGGCCACCCGAGTGGATATGCCTTCGCCGAAATGCAACAAACTCCGCCTACAAGGGGAAAACCCCCTTCCACTCTTTTTTCCCCCCGCTGCTCCCACTTTCCAAACGGTCACCCTTCCCCCTTAAAAGGGTCTCTGAAGAAACCCTATGCGGTCGAGAGAGCCCACCTTTCAGGGGGAAACCCTTTCTCAGCGTCGTCTGAAGCAGCTGTGTTTCTTTGTGGGGTCGGCCCTTTACTTGGGGGTGTCCGTGCGGGGAAACTTCCGCCCCTGGGGCTGTAGAGAGGCAACCTGGGGTTCAATCGCCTTCCCCGCTACCATGCCGTAATTTTGTGTTTTCCCGGACAGCACCTTCCCAGGCCCCCCTTTATTGTTCAGGATCTGCAGGAAATTCATAAGCCACGAACTTGTGCCCAGGTTTCGTTTCCCGTGACCCCTTGCGAAACCTATGTTGTCTCCTGGGTTAGTGCAATCCTTAAAGGGAACCTACCCCTTCCCCTTTGGCCCCCTTTTCTTGAAATTGGGGGCTCTTACGGGGGAAACGTTGGACTTTTAGTCCTACCCGATCCTCCTGGGAATCCTTTTGGGGCCTTTCCTTGGCAAAGGGGACCATACCCCGACTTTGGGTTTGGGAGCACGGGTGGTCATCGTTGGGGTTCCGGTGTCTCTTGTTCCCTTCCAAAACCCGCAACTCGTCCTCAAGTCCCCTCCCGGGACCCTGCCAAGCCTCCTCCGGGTCACCTTCGCCTTACTGGGACTTTGCCGATTTTTTTTTCGGAAGCGGCTGAAACCCCCTCCCCCGGGCCCAAGATGTCCCATTGACCGAAATTGGCGTATCCCCCAGAGGGGGGGTTTCCCCTCTTCCGCCCCGGAGACAAGGCATGTTGATACATAAAGGAGAACCCCCGCAAAGGTTCACCCGAAAGTCCTCTTTCCCCGGCTGGGCCCGCTTTTCTTCGGAGAAAAAAAAGAGGGGGTTCCCTGGCCCGCTGTTTAAACGGGGCCGAAAAAAAATTACCTAAAAAACCCGCTCCCCTTCCCCTTGATCTCCGAACTCTTTTACCGCCTGCAGGGCAAAATATTTCTAAACTGGATCTTCGTGGGGCCTACATTTTAATCCGCATTTGGGGGGCGACAAAGGAAAATGGCATTTAATACCCCGGGGCGCCATTTCGGTATTTGGTTATGCCTTTCGGTTTTGCCCCGCTTTTTCAGAACTTTGTCAATGAAATCTTTCAAACCTACTCTACTCTGTGTAATCCTCTTGGACGTACCTCATCTTCTCCCCAGATCTCGAACTCATCGCCCCAAAGTCCCGCCAGGTCCTCAGGTGCCCCCCACTCTCACTCTTTGCCAAACCCCAGAATTTCGTTTGAAAGTACTGCTTTCCCTTCCTAGGGTACATCGTCTCTGATAGGGTCTCCAGATGATCCCTTTCCCAAGCTCTCCCCGGGGTTCAATGGCCACAACCCTGGGCCTCCCCCCCATTCAATTTTTGGGGTTTTTAAATTTTTACAGACAATTTTTTTCCCCCCCTTCCTTACATGTGGGTCCCTTGGTGGCTCTAACTCGGAAAACCCAATCCCCAAATCTGGGCCCCAGAAACTCAAAACGCCCTTTAACCCGGGTCAAAACTGATTTGATCGGCTCCCATCCGTCCCCCCCAGACCCTAACCCTCCGTTTTTTTCTGGAATAGATGCCTTTCAGGGCGCCGGGGCTTTTTTGCAGAATTCCTCTGGGAAACATCGTACCGTGGTATTTCCAAACATTCTCTCCCGCCGAGAAGAACTATACCCCTAGGGGGATCGAAAATTACGGCCATAAAATGGGTCTTGAAGAATGGGCCCCCTTTGGGGGGCTCACCACCCTATTTATACTCACAGACCCTAAGAACCTCCTGTATCGCAGCGGGCCCAAACCCCGAACCCCCGGCAGGGGCCAGGTGGTCACTTTCTTTGGCCCTTTTGACTTCCCTCACATTTTCGGCCGGGCCGAGAAAACATCAGGGCGGACGCTCTTCTGTTCCCGATCGGGGGGGTTCGGTCTCCTCCCCAGCACTTGTCCCCCCCGAGCGACTGTCACGGGCCCCCCCCGGGATTCCAACCCTACCCCCCGGGGGGGACGATTGCGCCCCAGAGTCCCGAATTGGGGGCACCTCCGACGGGGGGGCACCCAGGATCCATAGGGCGCTGCAATTTATCTCCCCCCTAACTGGGGTCCTTTCTCAGGGTTTCAGGGTTTTTTTTCACCTCCCTCCCGGCCCCGAAAAAGGCCCTTCTCCCAAACCCCCGGGCCTTTTTCAGCCCCTCCCTGTGCCCAAAAAACCCGCCCATGACCAGGAATCATTACGACCCCGCCTTTCTGAAAAAACGGTCCCTCTGGGGCGGGCCCCCCGTTTTTCCAAAATGGCTACTTGTCCCCCTGCCTGGGTTTACCCTCCCCCTAGCTGGCCCAATATTTTTTATCACATTTTTGTCGATGACTCCCTTCACATTGTCTCTGACAGGGGAGTCCATTCATTGCAAAATTTTGGCGGGTTTGTGTGTCAATTGCAGGTTCGCTTAATTTCTCATCCCATCACCCTCAAACAACGGGCAGGTAAGAGGGTTTTCCCGGGACTGGGGACCTACCTGCGGCACTTTGTGTCCGCCCCGGGCCGATAATTTTGGTCTGATTTTTCCCTGGGGGAGTTTTTTTTAAACCTTTGGGTTCGGTTCCCCGGGGGGTCCCCTTTTTTGTCGGTTTGGGTTTCATCCCCCCCCCGCCCCCCCCCTGTTACCGTGTCATGTCCCGCCTGATGCCCCAAATAAAGGGCACAAGGCTCTTGCGCTCACCGACAGGCCCCGTTACGGGCTTTTTTGCACTAAATCCAGGTACGACACCGAGGGCCCCTTTGCCCTTTTTGACTGGCGATAAGGGTTTGGGTATCCACAAATATATTCCTTTGGGGGCTGTAAAACCAGGTCCTAAATACTGGGCCTTTGGTACTGCAACGTCTAAACCCGGGGTTTTTAAAGCTCCCCCCTGCCCCCCTACCCCGCGCTCCCGAACTCCCTTATGTCTCCCCCTCAAAACCGTGGGGCTGAATCGCTTCCCCTGGGCCTGTTCCCCCCTCCGTGGCCCAAATCTGATAACATCTTTGAGGTCGGAGGTTTGGCTCAGAAGACAGTCAGGGGGGAACGGGTTTTTTTCATTGATGGAAGGGGTTTTGGCCGGAGGGGCGGCGGAACCCCAGGCCAAAACCGTCTCTGACCCCCCCCTGGTTTCTAAAAAAGGGGGGAGATTAAGGGGGGGGGGGGGGTCAGGGGGGCGGGCTCCGCTGCCCCCCGCGACCATCCCTCCCCCCGCGGGGGGTCCCCCGCGCGTCCCCCGACCACCCCCGCGCCCCGGCGCCCCCCTTCTTACCCGGGCCGCACTCCCGGGGAAAACCGTCCCGCCTTCCCCGGCCGTCGTGCGCGTGGCCGCCGCTTAAAGGGCGCGCGCGCCGGCTTCTCTAAATTTTAAAGGGGCCCTTTTCCCGATAATTTGGGCCCTTATCGGGGCGCTGGTTCTATTTAAGGGATCCGCCCCCATACTTCCCGCCTTGTTGGGTGCTTTTACCTAGTGTTAGAGAGTATTGTGTTCCGTCCATTACCCTTTACCAGTCCGCCCGCTTTTGTTTCCCTGACCCTTGCCTGTTGCCGCCTGCCCTGACCGTCTGCCTGCCTCTGACCACGAACCTCTGCTGCCTGCCCTGACCTTCTGCCTGTCCCCGACTACGCCTCCGGATTACGTTTCTGTACCACGCATTACCCCGGCTGCCATCGCAAGCAAGTCACGTCAGGGGTAACGACCTGGTAGCCTCACGCCGCAGCAAGTCCATCCCGCTTTGCGGCGGGCTCTGGTGAAAACCGGGGGCTACTTAGATTCCGTTCCCTGGCGTGGCTTAGCTATCATCGCTTGCGTTGGCCCAGCGGATCCACTCCCACGTTACAATCGCGATGAAAGTGTCATGGTTGGGGGGCTGCATGAGTGCTGCCGGCTGTGGGGAGCTACAGTTCATTGAGGGAACCATGAATGCCAACATGTACTGTGACATACCGAGGCAGAGCATGATCCCCTCCCTTTTAGACTGCAGGTCAATATTCCAACATGATAAAGACTCCAAACACAACTCCAAAATGACCACTGCCTTGATAAAGAAAACAAGGGTAAAGGTACTAGGCTGGCTAAGCATGTCTCCAAACTAAGCCCTATTGAGCATCTGTGGGGCATCCTCAAACGGAAGGTGGAGGAGCGCAAGGTCTCTAACGTCCACCAACTCCGCGATGTCTTCATGGAGAAGTGAAGGAGGATTCAAGTGGCTGTAACCTGTGAAGCTCTAGTGAACTCTATGCACAAGAGAGTTAAGGGAGTGCTGGAAAATAATGGTGGCCACACAAAATATTGACAATTTGGGCACAATTTGTCCATTTTCACTTAGGGGTGTTCTCACTTTTATTGCCAGTGGTTTAGACATTGATGGCTGTGTGTTAAGTTAGTTTTGAGGGCACACGAAATTTACACTATTATACAAGCTGTGCACTGACTACTTTACATTGTATGAAACTGTCATATCTTCAGTGTGCTCCCATGAAAAGATATAATTTAATATTTACAAAAATATGAGGGGTGTGTACTTACTTTTCTGAAATACAGTAGATAATACATCACATATACCGTAAGTGAACTCCGTACAAACTAACCCCCAAAAAGCTGCACAGTTACATTTTCCCCCAATTCCACTCCAGAATAAATTGGGCTGGAGTGGAAGGGATTAAGGACACGGATGGGTAAATAATGACATTTATACCGTGGCCGTATCCTGTGACACAGAGACTGTTAAACAGGAGAATAGAGCTTTCAATATATTCTTGTGCAGTCTCTGGCAAGAAAACCAAAAACCCCACCCGCTCCTACCAGGGCTGCCCCAGATTCCACAGCAGAGTGCAAGTATGCCGGGTCATAGGATCAGCAGATTGTGGAGAACGAGCTGGCAGGCCTGCATATTCTCCAAAACAAGAATATCTATAGAGCTGCAGAAAACAAGCAAGAGTGCACGGCCCAAAATCCACAATTTATGGAACCTTAGAGATCCTGTAACCTATCACGGGACATACCACATAAGCAACCTTTGCAGTTGAACACGGAGCCAGTAGAGAAAGGTGCTGCTGTTGTCCTAAAATCAGTTTACTGCTGCTTATTAGATTGAACTAATCCCAATGGCTCACAATAAAAGTTGGATTGTTGCAGAGAAAATGGGTGCTTTATGCTGAACTGCTGGAGAAGGGGCCCATATTCTGTTTTTGTCTGCCCCTGTTCCACATGTAAGAAGGCAAATTTATCGGTTAGGAGTCTGGGCAATTGTTTTGACAGAGCCTGTAATGGGGGCCATATTAGGTGTCAGATTTAGGCCATCTAAGGGTCAATATAAGAGACACATTACATGAACCCCCTGAGATTCTACTCACCTATCTAGCATAAGGGTAGGAATTCACGGAGAAGTCTTGGTATGTTCACGGTGCAGCATCTACTCAGCGGACAGCTGCTACGGCTGTACTGATTTTCAGATTAAACCAACTAAATTCCGCAGCTCCCACCATAGACTTTAAAGGGGATATCCCTTCACAGCAAGTGCTGCTGAAAGGGCCCATTACAGTAAAGTAATCAATTTTCAAAATGTATGTTATTAAAAAATATTTTTTTCCCTAATCAGGCTTTTTTGCCCTTAAATTTTGCTTTTTTTGTTTTCTTTGTTACGGGCCCCATGTGTGCTGGGGAAATTTGCTTTGGGGCCCCGGGATGGGAACGATTTTTGCGTGTACACTCCTCCTCCCTCCACCCCGGCCCGGATAGGTCACAGGAACTTATTCTCAGACAGTCTTTGATATTACTGCGTTACTGGCCCCCACTGAAAGCACAAAGTGGTGGTCGGTAACCAAGGAGACAAAAAAACAACTTGAAGGTGCAAAAAAGGCCTGTATTAGGTAAAGCATACATATTTATTAAATTTACAGCATTTGAAAATTGCTTATTTTAAAGGGGAATTTGGTCCCCAGTACAATTGCTTGTGGGAATTCCCCCTTTAAAAAGGCATTTGATGGAAAACCCATCAAAACCCGTGCCCTCACCCATTGGGAATGGGCCCCTGAGAGTGTCAGCTTAGAATGAACTACGGCTCTTCATTCTGTTCTATGGATATTCCAAACACAGGCCCCCCCATACTCAACTCCCCCCATAAAACGAATGGAAGTAAACATAATCGCATTTTCCCCATTCTGAGCAGACACTTTCGGAGGGCCCGTTCATAGGACTTGCACCCATTAGACTTGGATGGCATATCCTGTCGACATGGCGTCAAAGTGCATGGTTGGAATACCCCTTTAACAATCAGTTACTGCTGATGACTATTGATTGTTCATAGCCACATTGTTTTGCCAGTATTGACCTGAAAATTTGTAGGCCACATACAGCACCCCCGGTTACAAAGGGTTGGGGAGGGTAAGTTTTGTTAAAGTTGAATTTGTATGAAAGTCGAAAAAATTATTTTTAAAGTAATCCGCAAAAAAGGGTTTTTTTTTTTTAGTTCGGATATGAAGGGAAGGGTTTTTAAAATTTTTTTTGTTGTCTGTGCCCCTTTTTTAAAAATTTCACCTTATTTTACTTATGTTGCGGGGCTGCTGGAACTTAACGTTCCACAGCTACTATCTGCTGTGGAACATGGAACTACAAGTGCCGTTTGTAACTAGGAGACAGATGTAAGTTGGAAATGTGTAAGCCCGTAAAATTTTGCCAATAAAAATCACCCGCAAAAAAGCCCCCAGGTTTTATCACAGCTGAAGGATCATGCAAAAGCTACGTATTTACCATAAGTGGGTAAATAAGGGCTGACAGGCGTGGGTTGATTGCCGATGGGGGGTGGGGACATATAAAATCCCCCGCCTTGGGGGCCCTGGAGATTTTTTTTCCCCACCCCCGGGGGTTCTTTTTTTCTTGCCAAAATGAGAAATCCCTTCAATAAGCGTGCACGGTGCAGAACCCAACGTGCCCTCAAAAACCTTGGATCCTCATTGTTCTTCTTTATATAACTAGGTACGACTTCTCCAGATGTTCCCCCTACATAACACCTCAAACACATGATAGCTACAGTAACAAACCCCCATGCGAAATACTTTACATACATTCCTAGAAAATCTGTCATCCCGCTATCCATCGCTTCCCTCAATTGTCCTCCCCGGCATATTTTCGGACTGTGTAATTAATGACATTGGTGAGTTGTACTCGTTTAATTCCTGAGATTTTCTTTGGGCATAACCCAGAGGTGACCTCAGCGTGCCTGGGTGTGCCCCATAAGAACAGGGGCTTAAGGAAACCCAGTGTATGTGTAAAGATTGCAGGGGGTGGGGGCTGTTATTTGCACACGCTGGAATGTTCATATATGGTCCAAATCTGGAGAACTTCACACACACTTCTCACTGCCGTCATCCAACACTCGGCCTCTACATTCATCAAGGTGACTCTTTAAATTCCAGGTCCGGCTGCAACAAGCTGCACCTGTCACTTGGCTTTAAAGGGAACCTCCTGACAGGTCTGTTTTAGTAAATCCTTGTGTTCCATGTGAAGTAACAATTCTGGGGCCTCTTCTGTGTTGTGCTGTTCCTCTGTCATTTCTTCTATGTCTACACAGCACTAGATACTCGTTGGATTTTCAGCGGATTCAGTATTTTGAATCCGCCAAATATCCAACTATTCTCAGCGCTATGTAGACTTCAATAGAAAATCTGTGCTGTAATCTACAGAGCACGGGTTTTCTACTGAAGCCGACGGAAGATAGAACCTGCTCTATATTCTGCAGGATACCCGTCGGATTCCCGTGCAGCCCATGTACTGAGCCCGTGGGAAACCCCGAAAACCGACTGTGGCTTTTGGCGCAGACCCGTGCCAGAAGCCGCGGTACAACTGGTGGAAGATAAAACCTGTTCTATATTCTATATTCTTCTGGGATACCCATCAGATTCCCATGTACTGGGTGGCAGGAAACCCGAAAACCGACTGTGGCTTTTGGCGCAGACCCGTGCCAAAAGCCGCGGTACAACTGGTGGAAGATAAAACCTGTTCTATATTCTATATTCTGGCGGATACCCATCAGATTCCCATGTACTGGGTGGCAGGAAACCCGAAAACTGACTGTGGCTTTTGGCGCAAACCCGTGCCAAAAGCCGCGGTACAACTGGCGGAAGATAAAACCTGTTCTATATTCTGCCGGATACCCGTCGGATTCCCGTGCAGCACATGTACTGGGCCGGTGGGAAACCCGAAAACTGACTGTGGCTTTTGGCGCAAACCCGTGCCAAAAGCCGCGGTACAGGAATGTTAAAATGCTGTGTAGACGTAGCCTAAAAGTGTATTACTGAATCTGTCAGCTGGGTGTTATCAGAGGGGCATTTCCCTGCATACACTGACTCTATCAGCTCTGATTGAACAATGCCAGATTGTGCATGGACACCTGCCCCAATTGGTAACTCCCAGCTGACAAATTCAGTATTATATTTCTAGAAGCAAAAAATGTAGAAGCAGCACAACTCATGAGTCAAGCCATGGCCCATGTCCTGAACCACAATCCTCTTCCTCCACAACATGTTGTGCGGCATCTCTGCCTCCCAATACACAACCTTTTTTTTACTTATGGCAAATCGGGGTCCCATCACCAGCATCTTCCCTGGATGGACAATGATGAGAGCCCCCTTGTATACACTTAGAGTGACATATATGTACGAGGCTGTGCCAATATTCTGGTGTCTTTTCAGCCCAAAAACTGTCACAGCCCTGTTCTCTAGATGTAAGAGCAGGCGGCCTGCAAAATTAGTTGCATAATCGGGCGTCCGTGGCACTTTTGTAATGCGCCTGAGATCAAGCGGCGTTCTGGAGGTGTGTCACACTACAACCGTACGATACTACACATTATGACTGGAGGATGGCAAAACTGGGCGTAAAACATTCAGAACAGGCAAACCAAGTTAACAGTGGTTTAGGCTATGTTCACACGGCTTAACTGTGGGACGTAATTACGCCCCGCAATTACGCCCCGCAATTACGCCGTGTGGCCGGGGGCGGGGTAGGGAGCGGGGTGTATACGCCGCTGGTAATTCACATGTCACTTATCTCCCCGCGGCGGATTCGCCGAGCTGGGAGAGGAGACGTAATCCATAGCTCTCTATGAGAACTGTGGATTACCGTAATGAATGGGCCGTTTTCACCCTGTAATTTGCGCACTTCGGCGCGTAATTACGGATCGAAATACGGCCCATTTTAAGCTGTGTGAACATGGCCTTACATGAGCCTGAGTTGTCATTTTGGAGCTAGAAAGCGCCTAATCTATGACCCGCAGTAGAACTGGTTTATAAATTCAGGCGTATTCTACGCTACTAATGCGTGCAAAAAAATGACGCCTGGGCTCCAAAATTCATACATGTCGCCCTTAGTTGCCCCATCCACCTTTACCCGGCGTGACATATCCCTTCTTTCCCCAGGCGCACAGTAGGCGCCGGGGAATACGTCTAAAAATTATAGCACTCAATGAGTGCTATGATTTTACTGTATTTGCAGGGCGTACTTCGGGTGTATTTCCACACTATTATACCCAAAAATACGTCCCACAAATACGCCGTGTGATCATACCCAAACTCTTTTTTGTACTTGGTGATTCTACTAACTTTTTCACCTTTTTTTCCTTGATACAGGGCTTAATCTTTATATAATTTTTACATTAGATTTATTAGGGTCAGGTTTGGGGCCCCGGGCAGATCTGTGCGCTGGGCCCCCTGCCAACACAACCACTCACAGGAATTTAAAATTGTACATTATTGATAACAGTTTGTCGCCCTTTTTTAGAGTCCGTGCCACCACTTTTTTCAGGCCACTCCTCAAACCATAAATTGCAACTGCCACTAAACAATATTTTAAAAGCTAAAACTTTTTTATTTTGTTTGTGCTATAGCTGCGTAAGCTTTAGATCTGAAGGATAAATGTACATTTTAATCGGTAAGATGTTGGGGTATGTCAATTTTTCATCAGTTTTGAGTTTGTTTTTTTGTGAGACTGGATTGAAAAGAAAGCCATTTCTGGCATAGTTTGTATTTTTATAGCATTCACCGTTTGGATTTAATAACAAGATAATGTGATAGAATGGATTATTAGGATATGTTCACACGGCGCAATTGTGGCGCGCATTTTGCCACGCATTTGTGCTTTAGGCGCTACAATTACGTAATTTATAGCTCTCATAGAGATCTATAAATTACGCATCGTCTCCCCGGGCGTAGAATACGATCATATCGTACGCCTGGGGAGAGAAGTGACAGGTCAATTGTACGCGCCGCTGACAATGCATAATCAGCACGTGGCTTCCAAAACACCCGGTGTATTGCGGCGCGTACAGTACGCGCCCCATAGGCTGTGTGACCATACCCTAATGGACGCATCAATACTTATTAAGTTTAACTTTATATTTAAATATATATATATATATAAAACATTTTTAGGCCATGTTCGCTTATTTTGACGTGGTTTTGGACGAGGTTTTCGGAGCGTTTCCTCGTCCAAAATCTCATCCAAAACGCTTCCAAAATACCCTCAGTTCATTTCATTGATTCCTATGTAAAACCTCGTTGTAGTTCACACACGACGAGGTTTTTACACGCTTCTTTGGAAGCACTGAAAAAGAAGGCTATGTTCACACAGAGTAATTTCGGTGCGCATTTGTGCTCTAATACGAGCGAGGTGCACACCGAAATTACGGTAATCCCCAGTTCTCATAGAGAACTATGGATTACGCCTCCTCTCCCCGGGTGGAAAATACAATCATATTGTACGTGCGGGGAGACAAGTGACATGTCAATTACTTGCGGTGAATACGCACCAAGAGTGATGCATGTCTATAGGGCGGACGAGCTCCCGAAAGAAACGATGTACTGCGGCGTGTAATGTACGAGCCGCAATACATCGTGTGAACATAGCCGAAGTGTCATGTCAATTCTTGAAGCGTGTTTTAGGCGCGTTTTCGACACAGTTTGTAGGGTGTTTTCAGAGCGGTTTTCGCCGCAGTTTTCGTCCTGGCTATTAATTTGTATGGGTGAAAACCTCATCCAAAACCTCGCCGAGAAAAACCTCTAAGGGCTTGTTCACACGGAGTTTTGCCTCCGTATGAACATACGCTTTTCAGATGTGTCTCTGGGACCGACAAAACGGACCCAGAGACGCATCTAACAATTAGCAGTGGCTTTATCACTGCCGGCAATGACAGACACGCAGCGGCGTTCACATGAGAGATCTCCGCTGCGTTTTTCCTCGCGCCTGCGGGGTCTTCTTGGGATGCATCCAGGAAAGACATGCAATTCATAAAGACGGACCCGACAGCGCGATCAAACACCCGGCGACCTCATGTGAACCCCTGCGTGTCTGTCATTGCCGAGTGATAATCCACGTAATTTTTTAGAACCTCTCGGGGCCGTCCGTCGGCCAAAGACCATTAGAAAAGCAGTTTTACACGGAGCAAGACGCCATTTAACATACCCTAAAAAACCTCTTCTGAAGAAGCGTGTTTCAGGCGAGGTTTTGGGGGCTGAAACACCCAAAACCCATCCAAAACCAGTCAAAATAAGCCCTGTGAACATAGCCCCAGGCCTCGTTTTAAAAGCGGCTTATTTGGGCACGGAAATTTGGGGCCGGATTTGTCTGCAATACGGCGCCAATCCGCGGAGAATTTCGGAAAACCAAATGCTCTCATAGAGAACATGGATTCCTCGCTCCTCCCCCTTTTGGGGGAATCCCCCGTGGGGGGGGAAAGTGACATGCACATTTTTTTACGGCGCGGACGCCCGTAGATAATGCATTGTCTATGGGGGCCCGGGGGGCACGCCCCCCCGCCTCCCCCCCCGCCCCCCCCCGTCCCTTATCACAGCGGTTTTTTAGCTCAAAACGGTCACAAATCCGTGGGGAAAAAGCCGTGGAAAAACGGCCTTTTAAACAGCAATTTTTTGTTGGGAAATTTTTTTTTTTTTAATTTGTTTAAAAAAATTTTTTTTTCTATTTACTTTTATCCTTTTATAAATTCCAAAAAGGACAAGGGTTTTATACTCCTAGAATACATAACGTATGGCTAGTATTATTTCCGACCTGTGACAGGCACCTATTACAGGACCCGTATATTGACCCCAGGGCCCTTATTTGCCATGCAACCATAGGCATCTGGATTCATTCAAAAGGGGTGCCCCTTAATGCGGAGAGGCCCTCCCCACTGTTTTTAAACCCATTTAAATTCAGTGAACGCTACAGCATCTAGGGAACTAAATGGCTAGGACCAGAGTCGAGGCAGAAAACAGCGAAAAATATGTGAATGGGCCCCCTTTAACTGAGTTACATGCAGTAGTACCCTTTTTTATATTCAATATGAAATTTTTTTTTTATAGGGCTTCAGAAAATTAAAAAATATGCATTAGTTTTAAAAAAACACCTTTCCCAACATCAAAAGGGCAAAGGATTTTCAAAATGAAAAAACTCAAAGGCATTTATACTGACCCAACCTTTATCCAAAGGAACAGAATTTAGACCAGGGATTCATCTCAGGGTAAGAGTAGTAATCCTAAGAACCATGCAGAGCAATATATTCATTTGAAACCAGGGTGCGTCCACACGGGAGTATGCAAATACCGCCCGGATTCTGATTAAAAAATCGGGCCAGTATTTTGACATAGTTTCTGTGGTTTTGAGGGCAGTTCTGTCTGCGGTTTGCGGATTTGCCAATTCCCCCTCAACCACTGACATGTTTATGTTCTGCCCGAAAACTAGGCAGAATTATGAATGTGTTCTAAGTTTTTCAGTGTAAAAAACCATCCCGCAGGAAATCCGCTCAGTGGGGACTGCTGCATGGATCTTCTATTAAAGGGGGGGGTTTTTCACACATCGATTTATCTACTTTTGTGCTGTTTTCTTGGTTTTTATTTTTAAAACAGGGCGTGTTTACTGGGTTTTTTACTGGGTGCAAGAAGCCAGGTCTGGGGCTAAGCAACCATGCTGCAGCCCATCAGGAGAGCCAAAAAGGCTTTGCTATAGCGAACTGAGGAGCTATGCAGCCCCTACAAGAGGGGATTCTAGGGAAAAGGTAGGGGCACTGTTAATGGAATATATTCAAAAGTACTTGTTTTTCAAATCTTTAACAAAAAAAAAATCCTTGTAGGAACAACCCCTTTAAAGTCTATCAGGACGGTTGACAGTCAGTTTACAGGCGGTTTTCAAATCTGAAAACAGTCTGTAAATCCGACCAAAAACCCTGCCGTGGGGATGTGCCCTAAAAGAGGAGAGAATAGTAAAAGCAAAGTCACTCTCCCCCC
>JAODAL010017194.1:0-78473 GCA_025379985.1 Phyllomedusa bahiana | reverse complement strand
TTTACAAAAAAAGTAACCCCCCCTCCCTGCAATATAACAATAGAAAACGGGCCCCCCCCCCCCTCACATAACAATAGATAAACAGCCCCCCCCTGCAAAATAACAATGAAAAACCCCCCTCCCGGGAATTTAAAAAACAATAGATAACAGCCCCCTCCCTTGCCATAAACGTAGAAAATAGCCCCCCAGATAAATAGCGCAAATTAAAAGTAATACCTGGCAGCACTTACCTGACCCCCGCTCCCCGCCGCTGTCGCTTTTTGTTTCCGGCGCTCCCGGTCTTTTTTTCAGCGGCTGACGTCCCAGGCCCGCGGCGGGGCGTGATGACGCGCACGCCCCCGGGGCTGTGCCATCCTGGCGGCCACAGATTACCCGCGGAGCTCTTGCTCCGCTGAAGCATTAACTTATGTGGTCCGGCGGAGCACATACGTTGTCCCGCCACCGCTCCGTCCCCAAGGTCCAAAAACCGCAAAGCGGATGCTTAGGATGGTACGGGTCTGGCCCTAACGATCGGCGGCGGCGGCTTTTATAGGGCGGCGCCGGGGACTTTCAGAGGCTCCTTGGTTTTAAGTGCATTCTCTAAAATGCTGAAAAAAAGCAGTGAGGCAAAAAATTTTCCCCCCAAATCATATTAGAAAAACCAAATTTAAAAAATTACAATCAGAAAAAAAAAAAACCAAAGAAGACAAGAATTAATCAGTGCTTGTTTTAAAGTAAAAAAAAAATGAAGAAAATTTCCCTCTACAGGATCTACACAATTCAGTTCATTGTTTAGGTGTTATTTTTTTCCTCATGTTCTGTACTGGTGTATTATGACATTTTATTATGATTTAATATAATCAATAAAGACCTGTTATTAATAAGCTACAATAATTAGACTACAGTAAGCCCAAATTTTATATTTTGTCCCCTTATATAAAAATTCCCACCCATTCCCCTTTAAATTTCTTCCACAAAAATTTTTTTCTTTTTAATAGGGTTTTTATATCCTTGAAGAAAGCTTGAAATTATATTTTAAATGATTTGATACATTTTTAGATGATACAAAGCTCGTAAATTTTTTAGTATTTTGTGTTGTGTTAAATGACCCCTGTGTACTTCAATAGTAATATTACAAAATCTAAGTATGAGTACCTACAAAAAGAAGCAAATTTCGGTTTAGATTCGGGTAATTTTTTGGGCTTTATTGAATATTGGGACACACTTGCTGGAACAGTCCAGTAGAAAAAATTTCAAAAAAAACTTGGATGCATGGATATAAAACAACAAAAAGGCCACTTCCCCATGTCTGTTAAAACCACATTATTATTTTTAAGGTCGTTGAAAAACGGCGGAGTGTGGATTTCACCCGATAGGTCCGCCAGAGGCGGAGCTAAATGGTCCGGTGTTTCCCTAGCCCACCGCAAGGAGGATGGGCTTGCTGCGGAGGGAGACCCACTGGGTTGTACCCCTGCACGCTTATTTGCAATGGTAGCCAATTTGCCGGGGGTCCCCCAATGTACACAAACTGATAGTCGAAGTCAGGAAAGCAAAGGGCAGGGGCAGGCGGCAAAGGTTCTTTGTCAGGAAACGTAAAAAAACAGTCAGAAACACGGCAAGAATGGGGAAAAACCCTGGAACCTTTCACAAGGCCCGAGGCCTTAGATCGGGGGGGAAGTAATGAGGTGTCCCAAAAATATAGGTTCAAAACGGTGGCAACAACCAATTACCGGGGATGGCCCCTTTAAATCTAGAAAATCGGTGGCCGCGGTGTGCCCTAGGGAGCAGGGACACAGCATGACCGGGAGAGGAAGACTGGAAAGCAGGAGCGCAGTAGGGGGTGGTATTTATAGAGGAACAAGCGTGCCCCGAGCCTGATATGCGGGGCCCCGGCGCCACTCTTCTCACCGCCGGGGGGAGGCAGCGGGAGTACTAGGCACCCGTAGCCAAAATGTGGGCGGGAACCCCCTCGTGACGGGCCCTCTTAACACATTATGGGCTCCTGGGCAAACTGTGAACTGGGTCCCCCCCGCCAAAATAACCCATACAGGAATAAATAACAAATTATCGATTTAAAAAAAGAACTTTAACTACAGCACCGTATTTGGGGACCCCAAAAAGTGGTCGAAACCGCTCAGGTCACTGCCACAAAATGAATACAGCATGATCTAACAAGAAGAAAATAACCTCTGACATCAGGGGGGGTCGCGGGACGTCCTATTGATCATTTTTTCTGAACGTTTTTTTTTTCCCCCTTTTTTTTCCATCCGCCCCGACCACCTGATGCCCTTTTTCTCACTTTAACTGCACTACCTTTCCAATTCCTACCTCTGGTATAGGGTCCCCATTAAATAAGTAGGTAGTAATGGTGCCCAACATTTTTGTAGGTTTGGTATCTTTTACCCCGTAGGGGAGGTTTTACGCATTTGTAGGAGGGTATGCTGCCCCTTGTAGGGTAGATTTACAGCCCTCTTAGGGAAAAATTTACAGTCCCCCTAGGAAAATTTACAGCCCCCCTTTTTAAACCCAAATAGAAAAAAACTACCCCGTGTATGTAAAATAAAAGCCTCCCGGGAAAGGGAAAAATTTGATATACTGCCCCTTTTTGGGTAAGTTTTTACTCCCCGTAGGTAGTTTTAGGGCCCCCCGTTGGGAGGAAAATTCACTTTCCCCCGTAGGTAGTATGGACAGTGACGGGGGCGGGGTTTTTTGAGGGCGAGATTTATTTCTCCTAGAAAGCTCTCCTAAAGCGGGCCCTTGGGGGGGGTATGTGGAACAATTTGGGGTCACTTCGAAAGCCTGGGGCTCGGTGAAGGGGGAAACCGACGAAATTTGTGTAGTAGGGAATTTTGTTACCCGACAAGTTTTTGTATAAAAAAGGGCCAATCCGGGTTTTTGGGCTGGGTCGGCTTTTCCTGGAATGGCCAAAGAGAGGGTGGGTGGAAAATCCCACGCACCGGGGGAGGCTGGTGCCCAGTATAAAGCCTGGGGGCCTGCAGGTGTGTAGTGTTGCTGTATTTCTCTGTTCCCCAGGGGGATAGGGCCCACTGTGAAGAAGCCTGCAGTGAGTGTAAAACTGTGCTTTGTACTAGTCAGGGAAGGGCTGGGGTTTAGAAAATCCTCTGCCGGGGGAGGACTTTTTTTTTTGTTTGGGTGAAAATTAAGGTTGTTTGTTTTTCCCTTTTGTGCACTTTTTTGAAATAAACCCCGGCAACGCCTGGCTTGAAATGTAAGTGGTTTTCACTTTTTCTGTCCGCTTTAGGCCACCTGGGGCCCAGTCCCGGGTAAAAGCTGCAGCAGTGTCGGGAAAAAAAAGACTGCAAACATGGATGAAAAAATGCCTTTAAACGTTTATTTAGGGCCCCAAATTTTCCCGCCTCAACTGATGACTGCAAACCCCGCAGAAAGGGGTTTTACGAGGGGAAAAGGCCCCCTTTCAAGCTCAGGCTGAAACAAAAAAACCCTTTCTGATAGGGCTAAACGGCTGCCTTGCAGGGAAAAACAGGAAAAATTTAAAGGCAGTGCAGGAGCAAATCCAAGCTATGGCCAGGTTTTGCAGGGACGTCAGGCTACTTCCCGCCCCCCCGTGCTGCTGCAAAAACGCCCCACAAAAAAATGGGCGCCCTAAAGAAAAAACATTGTGGCCCTTTTTGCCGTCTTTTTAAAAGGTGGCCCCAGCGTGAGTCTTTCCCGTTTCCCCACTGGGCTGAGGTTGTTGGCGCCTTTCCTGGGTGGGGGAACCCCAGAAGGGTATTTGACCTCAACGAGCAGGGTGCCAAGGACTATACCCAAAATTTAAAGGGTGAGATTTCCCGGCCCCCTTGGGGGTGAGCTAAAACGGGGGCTCGGGGTGTACACAAAAAGGGCTTTCTCAGCCCCCCTGCCCAAACCCGGGGGCCCCGATGTACAAACCCGGGGTCACCTGGGGAAAAAAATGGGGTTCAGCCGGGGGGAGTCGACGCCGGCCCTGGATGGGGGGAACTGGGGCATCCTAGACAAAATTTATCCCCCCGGGCGCTGCCCCCAGAGACCAGCGCTGGGTAGGACAAGGGGACCCTAAAGATTTCCGAACCCCCTCATCAGCCTGGTTCAAGAGATATTTAAAGCCCCTGAGAATTGCTACAAGCCGGGCCCCTTTCCGGGGCGGGTCCCAAAACCCTGGGAAAAGAAAAACCCTCCGGGGGGTGTTTTGGGAAGGCATTTCCCCCTTTTAGAAGGGGGGGTTTTGGGAAATGTTTCCCCAAAGGGGGGGTGGCTCAGAGGGGGATTTAATTTTGGAGGGAGGGGGAAAGGCCCCAAAAATTTAACAGTCCGGGGCAAGGGCCCCAGCCCCATGGGGACCGGGGGCGCCCTTTTTTTGTTTTTGGCGGTGTAGTGGTCCGGGGCCCTGTTTTCTGCGAAAATGTCCCCCTTACCCTGGGAAAACCCCTTGTGTAGGGTTTCCCCGGGATGTGTATCAGGGTCCCTGTCCAAAAATCTCAGAAGCGGGGACCTGGGGAAATTTCTTTAAGAGAAAAAAGATGTGTCTCTGGGTACCAGGGGGCTAATGTAATAAAAATAAATTTTCTTGACCCTGGATTTAAAGGTTTAATTTGAAATTTTGGGGGTTCCGAGGCTTTTTGAGGGGCCCTATCTGAGGAGTAAAGAAGATGTTAGACTGGGGGGTGATTGAAGGAGTCACGCAAGGAGTGGTTGGCCCTTTTGTGCTCACCCCAAAAACCCCGGAAAGGGCTCATTGCGCTTCGTAATGTTTTCCCGGAAGTTTAAGGGAAGTTCAAGGTTAAATGCATACCCATTCCCCAGGGTCAAACGACCCAACTGAGAGGTTGGGGCCCATGAAAGGAATTTTTTTTCCCCCTTGCCCTACAAAAGGTTTAGGGCAATTTCCCCCTTACGATACCCAAAAGAGAAAATGGCTTTTGCTACCAAACCCTTGGATGGGCTCTTTAGTATGTCTGCCTGCCTTTCGGTTTGCATGGGGGCCCCCGGCCCCCTTTCCCAAAAAGGTTAATGGGAGGGTCATCCTCAACCCTCTTTCCGTCGATATGTTTTGGGGGCCATATCTGGATGCCCTCATAATTTTTTGTGGGGAAAGGGGGAAACCCAAATCTACCAAAGGTACGGGCCAAAAATTAAATTTCCCCTTTAGGGAGGCGGGCTAACAGCAAACCCAAAGAAATGTGCTTTAGGATGGAGGGAAGGGCCGGTACCTGGGGTACATAATATGTAGGGTGTTTTTTTAAAACCCTCGGATAAAAAGGGAGGGGGGATCAGGGGGGCCAAAAACCCAAAAACCAAAAAGGCGGTAAGGGTTTTTTTTGGGTTTTATGTGGGTTACTATCGTAGGTTCATCCCGAACTTTCCCCAGTATAGCTGCCCTGTAACCGCCCTAACAAAACCCCAGTAATTCGGTCTTTGGGTAAATTGGCCCCCTTGAGGCAGGGGGGGGGGAAACCCCAATTTTTTGGGAAAAAGGCCCCTTTGTAAAAGGCCAGTACTGATCCCCCCCAAATTTTTTTAAAAAAAGGGCTTTATTGTACAGAGGGAAAGCGTCTGAGGGGGGACTGGGTCCCAAGTCCCTTTCCCAGGAGGTAAAGGAGAAGAGCATCCCCGTACTTTTATTAAGTAGGAAGTTTCCTACCGCAGAAAGGAAATTTTAACATTTTATTTTGGAGCAAGAGTTTTTTGGCCATCAAGTGGGCCCTTGAGCCCCTTAAGTACAAACCTTATGGGGCCATTAGGTTTGGTACAGACCAGCACCATATTGATTTGAAAAAAATTCCTTAACACTCCTTTCGTCAAGTAAAAAAGTTTAGTGTTTATTTGAAAATTCATTAAATTTAAAACTTATCCCCAAAGAAAATGGTATATAAAAGGTTTAAAGATATCCAGATTTTATGAAAAATTTTCGGCCATTTTGGGCCCTTTAAACCTCAGCCCGGGTTGGGGAAAGGGATTTCGGGACCCTTGGAGGGACAATGGCTTGCCATCCCGCCCCCGGGTTATCTTTCCCCAAGACAGGACTGGGGAAAGGAAAAATTGGCCCCAAAAAATTTTTAAATTAAAGTTTTGGATATCTTATGCTTTATTTTTCCATTTGCTTTGGAGATTTGTTCACTTTAAGGGATGTTTCTTTTAAAACATTTAAACTTTTCACTTGACTTTATGGAGGTGTAAAGGGATTTCTTCAATATTGAGTTTTTTAAGGGCTGAAAAACCCTAACCCAAAGCCCCACACAGAATCTTTTATCCCAATTTTACATATGGTGTGCGGCATCCTTTCGAAAAAGACCCCGCACCCCCTAACTTAGATGTCACAAAACAAAAGGGGAGAAATGCCGGGGTTTCCCCGATGGTTGCTGCCTTTTAAAAATTAATTTTTCTTGTTGAAAAATAGGGGAGAAAGGGCTACAAAGGGGAAGCTGACGCACTGTCAAGGACACACTGTTTGGTAAACTAAAAAATGTCTGACCCCCAGGTTTGAACAGGGGGTTTTTTTAAAGGATGTGAGACAGGACAGGCGGCAAAATTTTTGAGGGGATTTAAATTTTTTCCTAGAATGTTTTCCCCCTGCGGGGTTTGGGGAGTATGGGGAGCAATACGTGTCCCCCCGAGAAGCCTGGTCCGAGGAAAGGGGAAACCGACGATTGTTTTGTCAATAGCAATTGTTTCTGACTTTTTTGGTTAAAAAAGCGGTTTTCCCAAACCGTGTTGCTGGGTCGGCTTTTTGGAGTGGCCAAAGAGCAGGGTGGGTGGCCCCTTCCCCCCCGCCCCCAGGTTTAGGGGTGGTTTTTAAGCATTTAAAACCTGGGGCCCGCGGCCTGGTAATGTTGCTGTTTTACTCTGTTTTCGAGGATGGGCCACTGTGAAGAAGGCCCGCTTTTGGAGTGTAAAAACTGTGCTAGTTTTAGCAGGGAAGCTGTGTTAGTAAATTTCCTGCAGGACTTTATTTTCTGGTTTTTTCCTGAAGTTAAAATTTTTTGATTTTCCCTTTTGCTTTCCCCCTTGCGAAATTTAAAAGCAGGGGAACCTGGGGCTTGAACTGTTAATTTTTGTATTGTCTCTGTCCGCCCGAAGCCCCCGCTGGGCCCCACCTGTTGGGTGTCTCCCCCACAGTAGAAAATACTGCCCCCCGTAGGAAAGTAGATATTTTTAACCCCTGTATATTTAGGGCCCCTGTTGATTTGGATATTTTTAAACCCCCCCTTTTTTTTGGTTAACAGAGTTAATTTTGTAAAAATTTTCTCACCTCTCCAATGTTCCCTGCCCGGGGGCTTCGCTTTGGGAAGGGGGGTTTTTGGGGGTTTTAGCGGGGGGAAATTTTTAGTTCAACGGGCCCTTCTACCCCGGGGGCTTTTCTCTAAAAGGGGAAATTACCTAGGGCCGAAAACCTTTTGGGCTGTTGGCCTTTAAAAGGGGTTAAAGCGCGCAAAAGGGTTTGGCCCGGGGGGTTGGGGCCTTTTTCCCCGAAACCCCTTAATGACAGGCAGGGGGGGTTTTTGGGGGCCTTTTCCCCACAGACATGCGCCTTGACCCACGCCCTGTTCCCGCCCTGCCCTTTCTTCTTGCAGTAGGAGGCCCAATTAATAGATGTGGGAGTGTCATGGGAGGGGCATCAGGCCCCGGGCTGAAACCCTTTGGAAAAACCCCCCCCCCCCCAAACCCCCGGGGGATTTGGCCCGGCGGGCCGCTAGGGGCCGGGAGCAGGGCCCGGGCCCCGGGTGCCCCCCCGAGGAGGGGCGGGTTTTTTCCCCCCCGGGGGGGGCCCCGAAGTGCCCGGTTTTGTGGGACCCCTACTGGGGCCCCCAAGGTCCGATCAGCGAAAAGGGGCCCCCGGGCAGGGGGCCCCAAGGGCCCCCCCCCCCGCCCCCCCCTGATGGCCCCCGGGTCCCCCCCCCGGGCCCAGCCCTGCAGCCCCTCCTGCGGGCCCCCCCCTGCAACCCCGGCCCGGGGGCAAAACGCCCCCCGAGGGTGAAAATCTGGGATCTACTGATCCCGTCTGTTCAGCTCCCCGGGAAAGGGCCCCGGGGGGAGGGGGGCGCGAAAAGTAATGACGTCATCGCGCGCCTGCTCCGCGGCCCCCGCACCCTTTCATTTTTGAGCGGCCAAAGGCTCCGAGGGGAAGAGGGGGGGAAGCAGGTTTTTCCGGGTGGATTACTTTTTTTTTTTTTTTAAAAATTTCTTTCGTCCCCCGGCTTTCCTATACTGCCCCTGCCCTTGGGGTTGTCTATACTGCCCTTTCCCTGGCTGTTTTACTGCCCCCGCCCTGGCTATATATCCCCTGGGCCCCCCCTTTATGCCCCCGCCTGGCAATTTTACTGCCCCTGCCCCGGGTGGGGCCCATTTTCTGCCCCTGCCCCGGGTATATACTGCCCCCGCCCTGCCCCGCCCTGGTATTTTACTGCCCCTGCCCTGGTGCCCTTTAAAGCCCCCGCCCTGGCTTTTATACTGGGCCCCCGCTCTTGGGGTGCCTATCCCGCTCCTTCCCCCGGGGTGCCTTTTACTTTCCCCTGGCCCCCGGCTGTTTTGCCCCTGCCCTTGCTTGGGTATTTCTGCCCCCCGCCCTGGCTATATTTCCCGCCCCTGGGGGCCCAGCTTGGGCCCATATTTCCCCCGACCTGGATATAATTTTACCCTTTCCCCGGTATATACTGCCCTGCCCAGCTGGCCCATACTGCCCCTGGGCCCCGGTATATAATGACCCTGCCCCGGTGCCTTTTTCTTTCCCCCGCCCTGGTTTTATTTCTGCCCTGCCCCTATAATGCCCCTGCTCTGCACTGGCTATATTTCTGCCCTGCCCTGGCTATTTTACTGCCCTGCCCTGGCTATATACTGCCCCCGCCCTGGCTATATTTCTGCCCCTGCCCCTGGCTGTATACTGCCCCTGCCCTGGCCCGGCCCCATACTGCCCCCGCCCCGGGCCCAAAATTTTCTGCCCCTGCCCTAGCTTGCCTATACTGCCCTGCCCTGGCTAAAATAAATGCCCCTGCCCTAGTGCCCTTTGCCCCTTTCCCTGGCATTTAATACCCTGCCCTGGTGGGTATACTGCCCTGCCCTGGCTAAAATACTGCCCCTGCCCTTTCCCCTGGCTATAAAATGCCCCGCCCTGGCTATTTTACCCCCGGCCCCTTGCCCCCGGGCCCTATAAATAGCCATTGCCCTTTGGGTATATATGCCCCTGCCTTTGGTATATACTGCCCCCGCCCTGGCTTTCCTATAAAAAGCCCTACCCTGGGTATTAACTGCCCCTGCCCCCGGCTTGGGCCCATAATAGCCCCGCCGGTTATACTGCCCCTGCCCCGGCTGCCTATTAAAAGCCCTTTCCCTGGCTATATTCTGCCCCCGCCTGGTGCCCATAATAGCCCCGCCCTGGCTTTATACTGCCCCCGCCCTGCCTATAATAGCCCTGCCCTGGGGTATTTTATGCCCCTGGGCCCCGGCTAAATTTATTTCCCTTTCCCTGGTATATGTTGGGCCCTTTCCCTGGGACTGATACCCCGGGCCCGGCTATATGATGCCCCGCCCTGGTACCTTTACCCCGCCCTGGCACCTATACCCTGCCCGGCTATTTTGATGCCCGCCCCGGCTACCAAAACCCTGCCCCGGGTAAAATGATGCCCCGTCCCCCGGCTAAATGATTACCCTTTCCTGGCTACCATTTCCCTGCCTGGCTATATGATGCCCCGCCCTGGCTACCTTACCCTGCCCTTTCTACCTATACCCCGCCCCGGGGTTTTTGATGCCCCGCCCCGGCTTTCTGATACCCTGCCTGGGGTCCTATACCTGCCCGGCTACCTTTACACTGTTTGGCTATATGATGCCCCGCCCTGGCTACTGATACCCCGCCCTGGCTATGTTACCCCCCTTTTTTTGGTACCCGATGCCCCCGCCCTGGCTACTGATGCCCCTGCTCTGGGTACTGATTCCCTGCCCTGGTACGGGTGCCCTGCCGGGGTTCCTAAAACCCTTTTTTTGGCTATTGAAAGCCCTGCCCTGGGCTTACCTTTTGCCCTGCCCTGGCTTTATGGAATGCCCCGCCCCGGCTACCTATTTCCCTCCCCGGTATTTGATGCCCTGCCCCCGGATACCCTTTACCCTCCCGGCTATATGATTTCCCTGCCCTGGTACCTATTTTTTTTTCCCCCCCGCCCCGGCTTTATGATGCCCGCCCCCGGTACCCATTTCCCTTTCCCTGGGGTTTTTGATACCCTGCCCCGGTTTTATAGGTGCCCCGGCTACCTATTTCCCCGCCCTGGCTATATTTATTGGGCCCGCCTGGTTTCCCATTTCCCGCCCCGGCTATATGATGCCCCGCCCGGTACCTATACCCTGCCCTGGCTATTTGATGCCCTGCCCTGGATACCCCATACCCCCGCCTGGCTATATGAGCCCTTTCCTGGTAACCCATACCCTGCCCTGGGTATATGATGCCCCCGCCCTGGCTACTGATACCCCGCATGGGGTACCTATACCCCCCTGGCTATATGTTGCCCCCGCCCTGGGGTAATATACCCCCCCCCGCTACCAGCCCCTGCCCGGCTATATGATGCCCCGCCTGTTACTGTTTCCCTGCCTGGCTACCTATACCCTGCCGGCTTAAAATATTCCTTCTGGCTATTTTGATGGGCCCCGCCCCGGCTATGATACCCTGCCCGGCTAATGTTACCCTGCCATGGCTACTGATGGGCCCCGCCCCCCCCCGGCCCAATGATTCCCCCGCCCTTGGGTACTGATGCCCTGCTGGCTTCCTATTTCCCTGCCTTGGGGTATTTTGTGCCCCCCCCTGGTACCTTGCCCTTTCCCCCGGCTAATGATGCCCGCCCGGGTACCTTTTCCATGCCCTGGCTATAAAGATGCCCTGCCGTTTAATAACCTTTTACCCTTTCCCTGGCAAAATGATGCCTGCCTGGTCCCATAACCCCGCCCCGGCTATATGATGCCCCCGCCTTTGGGTTTCCTATACCCTGCCCTGGCTATATGAACCCCGCCCTGGCTATTGATGCCCCGCCCTGGCTACCCATGCCCTGCCCCGGCTAATGATGGCCCCGCCCTGGATACCTATTTCCCCGCCCTGGCTTATGATGCCCCGCCCCGGCTACCCATCCCCGCCCTGGGCTATATGGCCCTGCCCGGCTGGGCCCATATCCTGCCCTGGCTCCTATAATGCACTGCCTTTCCTATTCACTGCCCCTTTGGGTTTTTTTATAATAGCCCTGCTACCTATACACTGCCCTGGCTGCCTATACCTGTTCCCGCTGCCTATATACTGTCCCTTTTTGCCCATAAGTGGCTTTTGTTGCCTGTATACTGGCCCTTTCTGCCTGGGATACTGTCCCCGCCTGTATATGTCCCCGCCCCACCCCGTATACTGGGCCCTGCCTGCCCGCATTTCTGTCCCTGCCGCCTGCATACTGGGCCCCGCCCGCCTTTAAAGGGGGTTACCTTTTTCATGCCACTTATCTGAATTTTTTAATTTCTAATTTTTTTGGGTCTAAACAGACGCTGTTTGGGGAAATTTAATTGGGAAAAATGGGAAGAGAGAGGGAGTTTTAAGGATGTATTTTTTTAAATTTTAGGGGCGAGTGTGACCACTAGAAAAAAAAGATTGCATGCTGTTTCCCAAACAGAGAGAGAAATGGGAAAGGGGAAAAACAAAGGGGAAGGCGTTTATGGAGGGGTTTTTGCCAGAAGGGAAAAAAAGGGAAAAGGGGGGAAACAACTCCCATCAGAGGATGAAATCTCCTGGGAGTTTTGGTCAGGGGGGAAGTTTACTTCTGTGTTTAGTCAGTGCTGTAATTTTATGTGATGGTGGGGCCCGACTACTGGGGGATGTGATTGGTTGTAGGTTTTTTTTGGTGCTTTTATGTAGTGTCAGTGTGGGTTTTTTCCCCGTTGTAAAGCAAGTGCCCCACCTGACTCTGGGGATGAGGGGGGGTTTTCTGCCAAACCCCTGTTTCTCTCTTGCTTGTGTGTAAAGGGGGCTCTCACACAGGGGCGGTTTTGGTGCATTTTTTGATGCGTTTTTGTGGAGGGAAAAGTTCAGCATTTAAATGCTTGCCTTTTTGCAAAAAAAACCCGCACCCGGAAAAAAAAAAAAAAAAAATCAAAAATGCAAACCAAAAAAAGTCCGTGTGAAAAGGGAGCTTTATTTGTGAAGTTTATTTTTGGGCCAAATGGCCCCATGTGCCCCCAGAAACAAAGGGAAATTTTTTAAGGGTTATTGTTTTTGTGGGCTGCTGGGGCTTTTGTGCCAGGGGGTGATTTTTTTTCCCAGCCGGCCCCGGAGGGGCATGTTGTGAGGGGTAAACCTTGCATAAAAAAAGACCAGTGATGAGGACAGCAAGGGGGGAAAGATTTAAACACAAATTGAGATGATGTAGCCGACCGAAATTGGGGGCGGGGGTGGGGAAAAGGGCTTCATCATGTCAGGGGGGAAGGGGGCGTCAGCATGCGCGTCGGCGCGGCGCAGCCGGGAAAGTGGGTTGTGTGGCCGGAGTAAAAGGGGGCGGGTAGCAGCAGTAAAAGGTCGGAACCCAAAAGGGCCCCGGGGTTAAAAAACCCTTCGGGGTCCAAGAAAAGGACCCAGGGGTGGGAAAGGCCCCGGGCAGGGCCAGCAGTAGTTCATCGTCGGAGCGTTGGCGGTAAAACCCCGTTCTCGCGGTGGGGCAGTTCTTTGCTAAGACGGGGAGACCGTTGGGTATTTTAAATTTGTGGCAAAAATGAAGCGTGGCCAGGGAGCAACATTGGAACCAGGGCCCCTGCGTCAAACACATCACCCCGTCACCCATTCCCGCCGCAGAGTACCCGGGGCCAGTGGCCGCATGCTATTGACCCAGTCAAGGTCCCCCCCTCTGCAAAAAGGGAGTGTTTTCTTTAAATCTCCCCCGGTCAAATGCTCCTGCCCTCGTACTAATGGGGGGCCAGAGTCGTTCGCGAGGCGATTCCCAAAGAGAAAAGTATGCGTCCAAACCTTCCTAAGGTGCAGAAGCTGACCGTGCTCCTGTCAAGTTTTTGGTCTGCGTCCCCCCCTTTCAAATTTGGTGGTCTGCACCGTTCAGAGGCAAATGGTTGTCCCCAGCCGAGATGGAGGTTCCAGCCGTAATTTCCCCCCTGTCACCACCACCACCATCTCAGCCTCCACAAGTACTGCTCCATCATACCACATGTGTAGGGCACAGCGGTGTCACGCAGTTCTACACCTGGCTTGCCTCGGCAAACGAAGTCACACAGGGGAGGAAACTGCCCCGCGTCATGCAGCAAGAAATCGATGTGTGGCTTTTCTCCGCCCAAACTGCAAATCGGAACCATGGTGAGGCCCAAGGGAGTAACATGGTGTCCGCGCCTGCACCGAGGAGGGATGGTCCAAAGCGCCCTGCATGGCGCACGTGTTCAATCTGGTTGTGAAAAGGTTCCTGAAGTCTTCCACCAATCTTCAGAAGATTCTGAAAATGGCCAGGAAATGTGCATTTCACTTCATCCATTCCCACAAAGCCAGGAACACCTCCCCGAGTTACAGTGGCAAACGGCCTCCCCAACACACTCTGATATGCGATGTTTCCAACCCTTTTGGAAATTCCAGCCTGCACATGTTGGACCGACTGTATGAACAGAGAAAGGCCATTAACGATTTTTTGATGATCCAGGTGGACAGGAGCACTCCCCTGTGTAACTTTGATGTCAGCCAGTGGCAGCTCATGCATGACACCTGCCGTTTGTTGAGGCCATTCGAGGAGGCCACGTTATTTGTCAGTCGCCAGGACTATGGGATGAATAACGTCATTCCACTGCTTCATGTCCTGGAACAGATGCTGAAAAATCTGTCTGGGCAGGGGACTGGAGACGTGGCGACTACATCTCGCGGCCACATGAGTCCGGTGGGGACTGAAATGGAGGAGGACATTGGAGCAGAAGCATTGTCTGGTGAAATGAGTGGATTTTCTACCCAGGTGACAAGAGAGGAGGAGCAGCTGGAGGAGGTAGATGGAGATGAGGAAGACGAGGCATATGACCCGCAAGCACCGTGGCAGTAAACAGTGGAGATGGAGGAAGGGAGCCCCTCGGAGTCACTTGTGCAGAAGGCCCGCACCATGCTGATTTGCCTGGCTAGTGACAGCTGAATAGTCACCATCCGGCAGAGGGATGACTTCTGGCTCTCCACCCTATTGGACCCTCGCTACCGGTCAAAAATGGGAGCCTTTTTCCTAGCTATTGAGAGGGACGAAAAACTCAAATACTATAGGGAAATCCTCCGTAGTCAGTTGGCCGCTGCCTATGTGCGGCTTCGTCCCTCCTCTGACAGGTCTGACCGGGGGGTTCCTCAGTGCTCACGTACTACTGCCGCAGCTGCTGAGGGAAGGTGGAGCAGTACCAGCTCCATCAGCAGCAACCTAAGTCTGGAGTCACTGATGAGCAGCTTCCTTCACCCGCCTAGTGAGGAGGGCAGTCGCCAGTAGCAGCAGCAGCAGGAGCTGGAGCAGACCCTGAACCAACAGGTGGTGGCCTACTTGGACAACACTCTGCCACCCCAGTTAGAAGATCCGCTGGACTACTGGGCAGCCAAACTGGATGTGTGGCCACAACTTGCCGAGTTTGCAGTGGAGAAACTGTCCTACCCGGCCAGTAGTGTGGCATCAGAGTGAGTGTTCAGTGCGGCGGGGGCCATCATTACCCCTAGGAGAACCCGCTTGTCCACGGGAAATATGGAACAACTGAGCTTTGTCAAGATGAATCAGGCGTGGATCGGCCAGGATTTCCACACACCAATGCCTTAGGCGTCAGACTACATCAGCCATGACGCCTCACCCAAACTGTGAGAAATGAGTCTAGGTTCAAACTACCTGCCTCAGCCACTATTTCTGATGGCCGCACCACGCCCTGATGCCCACACATCTGCTGACAGTTTCTCCATCTGCCACCAACCATCTTTACCAGGGACTGGTATTGCCACCCACTTCCAACTTCTGTCATTGTGCTACTTTATGAACCTCATGTGCTGCTGTTGTTGCTGTGCCATGACATCCACACTGTGTTCATTGTGCCACTCTCTGACCTCTATGCTGTTGCTCCTGCGCCATCCCTCCACTCTCTATCTTGTGGCAAATCTGTGGCTTACTCCTGTTTTTTCCACCTCCAGAATGTCATTGTGCCACTGTCTGACCACATGCTGCTGCCGCCCTTACCTCCACTCTCTGTCATTGTGCCACTCTATGGCCTACTCTTGTTTTTGCCACCTCCATAATGTGATTGTGCCACTCTCTGACCTCCTGCTGCTGCTGCCCTGACCTCCACACTGTCATTGTGCCACTCTGTGGCCTACTCCTGTTTTTGCCACCTCCATAATGTGATTGTGCCAATGTTGACTCATGCTGCTGCCACCGTCACCTCCACTCTCTGTATATGTGCCACTCTGTGGCCTACTCCAGTTTTTGCCACCTCCAGAATGTCATTGTGCCATTGTCTGACCTCATGCTGCTGCCGCCGTCACTCCACTCTCTGTCATTGTGTCACTCTGTGGCCTACTCCTGTTTTTGCCACCTCCAGAATGTCATTGTGCCACTGTCTGACCTCATGCTGCTGTGGCTTTCCGCCGGGACCTCCACACTCTGTCACTGATGTTGCCACCTGAGCCCTCAGCTTGTTTTTTCCAGCTGTCGTGCCATAACTTTATCAGGGTACATTCCCCCTTCAGTTTTTTGGTCAGTTTTGCCCTCTTAAGTGCCCAGGGAATTTTATAGTGAAGCGGATTCTAAGAGTGGCGGCAGTCATGTGCGTGTCATACTAAAACACAACATTGTATGAAGACCAAACCAAGCTCCCTGTATATTTAAGCATGACAAAAACATTCTACAGAAACCCTGCAGGCTCTGTGCAGCCCGAAAATAGCTGTTTTTTTAACGTTGATTCATCCCGAAGTAATTCGGACTGAATATATTTTTGTCGGGAAATTCGGCGAAGTAACCGAACAGAATTTTTGAGAAATTCGCCCATCTCTAACTGTAGATAATTAAATCGCCTCTAGACCACATTTTTGTCAAGCTAAATAACCCCAAGTTTGATAACCTGCTTTGGTACTGAAAATCGCCTCATTCCCTTTATTAACTTGGTTGTCCTTCTTTGCACTTGCTCCAGCTCAGCATGCCTTCTTATAACTGGTGCCCAAACTGTAGACAATTTTCCCATATGGGGCCCTCATAGTAATTTATATAGAAAAAAAAATTTTGTTCCTTTCTTAACCCTTTAAGGGCTTTTTAAATACACACCATGATTTTTATAGCCTAGGCAGCAGCTGGCACTGAATTTGGGACTACTGTCTTCCAGTATCCTTAAGTCTTTTTCAGCCATAGTTTTACCCAGTATCATACTATTCACTACATAATTGTACTTTGTATCCTCGGCCCAAGTGCATGACCTTACATTCATTCACATTAAACTTAATTTCCCTCCAAGTTCCCTAAATCCCCCTGTAATATTCTATTACTCTCTTCTATGTCAATTGCCTTACAGAGCTTTGCATTATTGTCAAACTAATTGCAATTCTGCTCTTAAGCTGTTTTAAAGATCATTAATAAACATATTAAAAAGAAAAACACCCAATACTGACCCTTGTGGTACATCACTAACAACTGTGACCCAATCAGAGTATGCTCCATGTATAATAACCCTTGTTGAGCACTTTATATAAAGCGATCAGGAAGGCAGGGATGGTAATAAACCATCCTTGCCTTCTCAGTGGAGAGCCCAGCTAATGCTGACAGCTGGCTCTACAATGCTGAGGCTGTACAATTAGTGTGTAGCTGCGGTGATGTTCCAGAACAACCGTGCAGAGATAAAATTGCCATCGCCAGGATGTTTAAAGTCAATGGGCAGTCGGCAGGGTGTTTATGCCACTTTCGTCATCTCTTATCTGATGAAAATTGGATTTCTTTTAGTCAAGTGTTTTAGCTTGGGTATTGAACATTTTATTAAAATGTCAAAGGTAAATGAAAACTTAGAATGTTGTGGTCAATTTTACCTAGATCACCTCAAACCTGTACTTTTGGTCTCTTGTCCATATTAACATTAGGTCTAGAATTCCAGCTCCTTTTGTTGGGAAATGATCTTTTTTATTGCCAGTAGCCGGTTTCATTTGCTGGAACTACAGGTTTCTGCTTTCCAATTTATATGGTTAAGTTAACCCATAATAATCATAGGGCACCATGTATGAACGTTGGCCCTAACAGGCAATGTTCTAAATAGTTTTTAAAGGGCCCAGCATAGAATGCCCCAGAATGTATGAACCTGTTCTTCTGCAGATCATACATACAGGCGTATTCCTAGTCCCAAATATGAGAAGTCTGGCTCAGGCAGACCACTTTTAACCGGGGGTTTTTGCTGTTCTAATGGTTCTGCGCCTAGGATTGCTGTCCAAGAACCATAGATGTGTCTACTTCTAAAAATGTGGTGTGATGCCCTCAGAAAGCCCCAAATCTTTGGCGCCTTACGAAGTGTTGCTCCGGCGCTTATCACACCAAAGATTTGAATGCAACTGAACATACATCTATAGTAGAAAAGTGAAGAAATCAGGCGATACCTTTTAGAGGCTAACTGGGTATATTTGATGGTGAGCTTTCGAGAGTTCTAGCTCCCTTCTTCAGACATGATGTTATACAAGACACTGAAAATTTACAGACTTTTTATACACAAAAGACATGGACCTTCAAAGGAACTTAGAATCTTTAAAAATAACAAAATGCAATATAAGCAGAGAAGTCATTTACAACATGTCAAGGAATAAACAATCTGGAAACTTGTGAGGCGTGATGGAGGGATCATTAATAGTGTTGATCGATTTTTATCGACAAAGTTGAAATCGGCACGGTTATTTTGATTATCGATAATCGCCGGATCTGCGATAATTTGGTTAAAAATCTGCGCATAATCTATTAATATCGGGCCATTTTGGGCCATCTATTAATATCGGGCCATTTCAGCCTATCCTTTCATTTTAGCCAGTCAGTTTGCAAGGGCTTTGTTCTGGAGTATTTAATCCGTATTTACGTCCCTAAAGCATCAAAAATGTTGCTAAAATAATGTACTATTAGCTTACAATGGTTTCCGATTGGCAATCAGGATGTAATTACGGACGTAAATACCGATGTAAATACGTCTAGAACAAAGCCCAGGGAACATAGAAATCCTGCTTGGAGTACCACAGGTCCCAGAAAAACACCTGTGCTGTGCTGGCTCTTGCTGTAGATAGGAAATACAATACAAGGTGAAAGAAGAACTAATACATTTTTTACACAAAGAAACAAAAAAAAACATCTGTACCAATCTGTCAATCATCTGTACACATCTGTATCACAGCTGTGCAACATCTGTATCACATCTGTGCAACATCTGTACCACATCTGTACCACATCTGCAGAGACTTTTTGTTCTTTGGATCAAATATATATATATATATATATATATATATATACTATATATTATATATATATATATATATATATTGGCATTAATGCTATAGGAGAAAAATGTCCTAATATATAGCTTTGATAGTTTTATTGTATGTTTAATTAATTCTTCATTTAATTGATAAATGTATTGTATTCTTCATACTCTGTGTAATGTATGTGCCAGGCGAAATCCGAGCGTATTTACATTGCCAATACGCACCACACTTTGTGACGCGTTATTGGCAATGTAAATACGCTCGGATTTCGCCTGGCACATACATTACTCACAGAGTTATGAAGAATACAATACATTTATCAATTAAAATGAAGAATTAATTAACATACATATAAAAACTATCAAAGCTATATATTAGGACTTTTTCTCCTATAGCATTAATGCCTATATATATATATATATATTATATTATATAATTATATATAATATATATATATTTGATCCAAAGAACAAAAAGTCTCTGCAGATATTGCACAGATGTGGTACATATATTGTACAGATGTGATTCAGATGTTGCACAGCTGTGATACAGATGTGGTACAGATGATTGATAGATGTGGTACAGATGTTTTTTTTTTTTGTTTTCTGTATGTAAAAAAATTTATTAGTTCTTCTTTCACACTTGTATTGTATTTCCTATCTACAGCAAGAGCCAAACACAGCACAGGTGTTTCTGGGACCTGTGGTACTCCAAGCAGCATTTCTTGCTTAATTTTTTTATTTTCTTTAAAAATATTTATTGTAGTAGTGTACTGCTGTTAAGTGTAGAATAGACCCATCACTACATCCTACAGTGGTTCGGCACTTTTGATGCACAGTTTTCCCCCCAAAAAATGGGCCCGCAAATCACGATCTTTACATGTTTCCCATAGATTTTAATGGTTATCGGCAGATGAATATATATTTATCGGATTCAGAAGAATCGTCGATTCGACAATAGCTAGATATCGAACTATCGTGAGAATGGATAACGTTAATGATAAAGCAGTAATCGGCTTCATCAACTAATCATTAATTCTTTCCTTTAAGCATCTTTTGACTGTCTCAGGTCGGAGATTGTGTTGGGCCTCACAGTTCACAACTAGTGTGACCATTGAAAAGCTACGCATGGATTTTAGTCCATTTGTGCAGAGTTTGACATTTTTTGCACTAATTAAAGTCTGATTCGCTTTCTCTCGCGCTCTGCAACTCTTAAATTGTTATATTAAAACCACAAATCTTCAAATCTTCAATAGAGTGGTCATTCCTGGAGAAAGTGTGCAGTCAGCTAGAAGATCAGGTTTTACTGCATTTTTATTTAATCGGTGAAATCTGTGTGCAATTCATGCGGCTGGCTGAGGTCTCTGTCCTGTTTCCCAGACATAGAGGCTGTTGGTGGGACATTGCACACTAATAGATTAGATACACCACATTGTTGACTTGCAGGAGAGTGAATGTCACCCTATTCTGTGTAGTTGTTGTGACATGTTGGGAGATGGTTACACGTGTCGGTGAGTTGGAATGTGCCTGCCAGGTTTGGACATGTTCTGCAATGCTCAAAGTGAGGTTGCAGTTTTGTCTTTTTTGGGGTTGGGTCTGTGAACGGTCTAAAACCTCATTTAATGAACCAGAAGTGCACAGATAGATATCCAGGCTATTGGTTCTAATTAAGATCTAATCAAATCTATTCCAAATCACAGAGAAAGGCCATAAATTTACTAGCTATAGATGTGTAGACAGGAGATCAAAATGTATCCCACGAAAGCTGTGAATGAAGTCCTCAACACATGAAAGAAGTTGCCCAAGTACAGAATAGGAGATAAAGTTATCTCAACTCCTATCAGCTCTCCATGGGGTTGGTAGGGTGTGAAGGCTTTGGCTGCTTTTGCTTTAGTATTATACTTGCACATAGATTAATGCAAAAGCAGGTTAATTAACCAGAAGTTCAACCACTTGATGCGAGAATAAAGCCACTGAATAATATACAAAGGGAGGTTGTGATAAGTGCAAAAAAAATACTGGTGATGCGCATACCACTCAGAACACATTTATAAATCAAAATGGGGCGTGCTTTTAGTAATTTACTTGCACCGGTCATGAGCAGTTGTTCGTATCAGATGGAGTAACTGGCCAATAATTCCAAGTACTATGCACAAAACACTGTCATCAATAATCCATAACTATAACCAGGGCCTGTGTTAGATTGTTTTCCTGAACAAGATATCAAACTTGAGGTACTAGTTTATCTTTTAGATAAAATATGCAAGCTCATAACTCACATTAAAGGCAACATGTATGAACAGGGCTGCATCAGAAGTCTGATGTCTTTTCAGCCCAACATCTGGTGCAGCCCTGTTCGCTATAGTTAAAAAATTGCCACTGTACGCCAATCTCAGGGGGCATTACTTTGCGCCCGCGGGCACTTGTGTTATGCGTCTGATTTTGGGGGGCGTGAGGAGGTGGGGCGCACTAGAACTCTAGCGAAAGCTTTAGATTTATTGCTTCCATACGGCACCAATTCAAGGACGCCTCATTATACTGGAACAGGGCTTAGGAACTTTCAAAGTGGTTAACCTGAGCCAGACCTGACTTTTATGAGCTAGAGTGTGATGGGTTTTTGAACCCGTACAGGCTTTTAGTTTTACGATCTTCCTTGCCAGACCCAAAAAGTGATCTAGCGATATAGCGAGCCCCATTATTGATTCTTCTTCTATCCAGTGTGCTGAACCACTAAAAAAATCTACCTTCTTGACATCACACATGGCAATGCCTCTAGCCACTTCAAAATATGACAACACATAAGGTCATCCCGATAACCACTCCCAAGCACACCCATATCATTGCTTTACCTATGTCAGGACACCCTTCTGACAACTTGTAGATAACCTGTGGCCTACAAGACAAATTGATGGCTGATGGCTGTCACGATCAGGCAGTATGGATAGGAGGTGGACCTGCTGGTCACCTAGAGAATTGGTGTAACCTACGCCAAATAGCGGAGTCTAAGAGATCTCCTAGTCGTCAAAAGAGCCTGCTGCAAGGTTGGACGGACTAAGCTGTGGGAAGCCCCCAGGTTGCTACCCCCCAACTTAGATCCTCACAATGACAGCTGGATAACGTGGTACAGGAAGATGGGCAGAAACATATTTGAGACATGTGCAACAGGTCAGGGCAGGCAAGGTAGAGTCAGGGATGTAGCAGGAGAGTTCCTTAACAAGAAGGCAGACTAAGATTAATGGCAGGAATGTGGATAACACACGGGTAACAACTCAACATTTGGTGCTGGGATGATGGGGAGTTTGTGTGAAACTTAAACACCATAAGGAATGGTTGGGATTGGTCTGGGAGTAGGATAGTGAGCAATTGCCCGAGGCTAAAAACGTGGGGAGGATCCGCCATGGACAAAAAAAACGGGGAGGAATGGTTAACAGATGGGTGAAGAAGCTCGGAGGAAGGAAGCAACGGTGAGGAGGTTGACCAGGCTAGTGTATGAGCGGAGACATCCAACGTGAGTAATCGTAATAGAGCTGAGACAAGAGCCGGGATATTTATGTGCTTTCTTTGGACCGCGTAGCTAATGAGCAAGGCAAGGGGCGTGAAGCTCCGCGATGCTACGATCTCTGCGTGCTACAAAGCTGTCCTGCTGCATTAGGTTTTATTGTTTGCACATTGTTTGCACATACTAAGAATACAGAAACAGTTAAAAAGCATCATAAACCAACATCCAAATATACGCCAAGGCGCATGTGACGCCTAGATTCCCTAGGACATATAGTTTTTTCATTGGGGCTCCTATATTTTCAGGGACTCCATGCAATGCTTTGTATGGGCCAATGGATGTAAAATGGAATATGAAAAAGCCATAAAAACACCATATTTGCTTAAGAAAAGATTAATTTGTCGTGAGTGTGTAATAAATGATCAATAAACTGCAGAAGTTCCAAAATAAACTCATCAAGGATAGGGTCTAAAATTGATGTAATAAGGAAATTATGAACATCTGTAATCATGATGTCAGACCATCATGGTGTCAGATCAAGGTGTCCACATCACAAGTGACTAACGTCATATCTGGCTCCAGTTGTAGCCCATTCATCCTTTGAAGAACACCTGTTGTTTGTTTAGATAACAGGATTACATCTCCACTTAGGGTTTCCGAGGTGGGCATGGGGGGTGGGGGTGGAAATATATAGTCTATTTCAATAACAAATTTAGTTGGAGTGTAGGATCAAATAAACTATTCATTCCAGAAAGCAAGTAAATTTCTAAAAAAACTATTCTAAAAGGACGCACATTGAGTGCAATGAATAAGTGGTTTGTATAAAAAGAAAACTATTGAGTTAACCCTTCAAAAGGTCTGAATAAAGTATTGAAATTACATTGTGAACAAATAATAAGTAAATAAATAAAAAAAAAAGGGGTGTTTTTTTGTTTTTTTTTGGGCTTTTGCATGCAATATTTGTGCAAAAAAAGTTAAAATTACACCTATACAGTGCGTATTATCAAAAGGGGGATACAAAAAAATCAAAATAATAAACAAGACAATGACGATGGATTGGCATGCAGTAAATGCAAAGAATGAAATATGCAAAAACAAAAAACATCTATCGCATGTATATAATTAACATATGAAATCCACAATATTAATTTATATCAATAAAGTAATCCCCTAATACATAAATAATATTACACAGACAAATAATTATTGATCATATCACATATACGAAAATATAATCAAGAATTCAAAGGTCTATTAAAATTATATTCAAGATGTGGATTTATTTAAAAAGTCCAATTCAAAGTGTAAATTCATGCCAATAAATTAAACCAAAAGCATCCATAAAAAAATACTGTCCCTGATAGGTTCTTGTGCATCTGCCCAAATTCAGGTCAAACAAACAAAAAAAAGTGAATATGAGAATCTAGTTCCAATATTTGGACATAAATATGATTTTTTTTCTAATATGTTGATATCAAATAACCGATCAAACTGTTTTTTTTTTAAAAAATGATAAGCTAGTCCCAGGAGAATGGTAGTTGCAATGGATAGAGATAATCCAAAAAAAGAGATTATCCAAACTATTTCTTTGGGAAGACAGTCCAGAAAAGAAGATTATTCTTACACAAAACAGCTGACTAATCTAAGAAGGACCGACCTGTAAATTAAGCAATAACAAGTTTATAAAAAATGTTTAAAAAAAAAAAAAAAAAGGAAAATGAATAAAGAGAAACTGAATATGTGTAAGTGTGAAAAATGAACAAGAATAAGACCTATGAACAAGTTACTTGTCTGAAGTGTGTGAAACCAAATATTCAAGACTGTATATGAAAAAGACTATAAGAAAAACTATTTATAATGTGTAAAGGAAATAAATCAGTGCATGCAGTTGTTACCTTTTAATGTATGATTTGAATTTTTAAATTTAATTGATGATTTGTAAAAATGCTCTGTTGCCAGTTCTTTTTATCTTATGACAATTTCTATCTAGATATTATAATGTTTTGATAGTAAACTTCTTGATATGATAATTGTAATGCATTTTACGCACCTTCTACACTCTGTTTGACTCTTTGCGTTATGGAGAATACCTGCCAATGGTTCTAAAAATTGACTGGATCACATAAACATCCGGTCGCAGAATTCACAGTTGTTTATCAGCAGAGTTTTCATAAAGATAGATATGGGGCTTCAGAGGCTGAAAAAATGCAATATTAATAATTCATCTCTTATATTATGAGGACATAGGAGGAAGTATAAATCTGGCACTGTTGAATATAACTATAGCAGATGGACTTATGATAATATAGAAATGGAATTTTACAAACTATAAAATTTCATGATGACAGTAGGAGAATAGTTACAAATTTTTGGCATATTTTGAGCTCTGAGTATTATGTTTTTTGAGCAAGATGCCCTTAGGATTTTTCTAATGAAAAATAGAATATTTATTGTTCATGTGTTTTTTATTTTTAGTTAACATGTATTTTTTTCTTATGGAACTACAGCAGAACTATTATGGAGAAACATAAAAAAAATCTAATTTATAGACCAAAACCACAAAACTAAATCAAATAGATTTATTTTACACCCTTTTAAACAGTTTGCACAACATTTTACTTGGTCCAATCTTCACCAATGTCATATGTACCTACTTTCAAGGGACGCGCTCTAAATATAAGAGGATATACTATGACAGAAAAAATTTTTATGGGCACTTTATACTGTGAATTACCCAATAATGCTGAGAGTTATGGTTTGTTTAGGGACCACCAAAGATCAGAATGGAGGTTTGATTGGTAATCAATAGAGATGGCCGAATTTCTCAAAATTCGCGTTCGTGTCACCTTCGCGTATTTCGACAACAATTCGTTTCCGTCGAATTAACTTCAGGCACGAATCAGTTAAAAAACAGCTATTGCCAGGTGCCTAGGGCCTGCAGGGTGTGTTAGAACGTTGTGCCATGCTTACAAATTATGCAGAGGGAGCTAGTGGAGTGTGATATTCATACTAATGTTGTGTTTTTAGTATGTCCGTCACATGAGTCTGCCGATCGCTTTTGAGGAATCGCTTCGCAATATAAAATTCCCTGGCACTTTAAGAGGGCAAAAGTGACAAAGAAACACTCAAGCGGGAATGTTAGGCTGATAACAGTCTGCTAGCTGAGGGAAAAGCTGGAAGAAAAACAAGTGAGAGCTAGGTGGCAACATTTGTGTGTGACAGAGATGTGGATGGTGCTCGATGGCAGACCAGCTGTCAGACAGTCAGGCTAAGTGAGCTCAACAATGACATTCTGCGCGGCAGGTCGCAAACAGTATTAGGCTCATCAAGAGAGTGGCAGCCAATCAACAGTGGTGAGGGGGTTCACAGTGGCAGACAGCAGCATCGAGGTCAGGCACGTTTTTGTGGCCACAATGAATTTTGGAGGCGCAAACGTATTAGGCCCAGAGTGGCACTAATCACAACAGTGTGGAGGTCACGGCCTGGCAAGCAGTACTGAGGTAGGCAGTGGCACATTGATCATTATTGGAGGCGGAAAAACGCAGTATGTAAAGCCACAGAGAGTGGCACTCAATCAAACTCGTGTGGAATGGTCACCGGCGGCCAGCAGTAGAGGTCAGCTTAGAGGCATCAATTTGAAATTATGTGAGGCGGCCCAGAAAACAGTATTCAGGCCTCACAGATTGGCACAATGATACCGTGTGGATGGTCACGGCAGCAGCAGTATAGAGGTCAGACCGTGGCACAATGACATTATGGAGGCGGCAGACGTATTAGGCACAGAGTGGCACAAGTTCACACAGTGTAGGGGGTCCACTGGCGCAGCAGGTATGAGGTCCGGGAAGACAGTGGCACTAATGACATTATGGAGGCTGAAAAAAGACGCAGTAATTAGGCCAGCAGAGTGCACAATCACACAGTGTGTGGTGGTCACGAGGCAGGCCAGTATGAGGTCAGCAGTGACATGACATTATGGAGGCGGTCCAAACAGTGTAATTGAGGCCAAGGAGAGGATAATGATACAGTGGGAGGTCACGGCTGGCAAGCAGTATGAGGTCAGACAGTGGCACAATGACCTTATGGAGGTGGAAAGAAAAACAGTATTAAGGGACAAGTATCGTGGCACAAGATCACACAGTGTGGCGGTACAGGCTGGCAGCAGTATTGTAGGTCAAGGCAGTGGCACAAAAACATTATGGGGCGCAAACCAGTATGTAGGCCAAGGGGGGGAGGTGCACAATGATACGTGTGGAGGTCATGGTAGCAGCCAGTTGAGGCAGGAAGTGGCACAATGGACATTTGGAGGTGGGAAAAACAGTATTAGGGCCACAGAGGGGCAACAATCACACAGTGAGGTCACAGCGGCTAGAGTTATGAAGTGTCTCAGGCAGTGGCACAGAATGAAAATTTTGGTGCTGGCAATAAAAAAGGAGTAGGCATAGAGTGGTACAATGACACAGTGTGGAGGGCAGGCAGGAGCAGCAACGAAGCAAGCCAGCATAAGGTCAGGACGCAGTGGCACAATGAACAGTGTGGAGGGCACTGGCAGCAGCCCACGGCCGCTGCATGAGGTCAGACAGGGGCACAATGACAAATTCTGGATTCATTGGGTGGAAGAAAAGGAGTAGGCTCACAGTGGGGGGTGGAGGGCACGGCAGCAGCCATGGCGGCTAGCATGGGGTAGGCGTGCCTCAGAGAGCAACTAGTGTGTGACGGGCGACGACAGGAGGCACCTCAGCAAGCCAGCATGATGTCAGAGAGTGGAGACAATGACATTATTAGCTAGTGTGGCTAAAATAGTATTGAGGACACAGAGCGAGCCAATGACTGAGAGCGAGGATCACTGGCGGCAGCAGCATGAGGTCAGTCAGTGGCTGACAAGATTGACAGAGAAGAGTGGAGGGGGGAGATGTGACAGGAGCAACAGCATGGGTCAGAGAGAGTTAGTGTGCAATGACATTTCTGGAGGGGGGTATAGGGCAAAACAGTACCAGGCCGCAGACGTGGCACAATGACCACAGAGTGTGGATGTAACGGAACGCAACAGCGCAGCAGCAGCATGAGCACATAGAGTGGCACAATGAAGAGTGTTGAGGTGGGTGGCAATACAGTACTGGTAGAGAGGTGTAGGCAGATGGAGAAAACTCTCAGCAGATGTGTGGCAGTCAGGCGGGTGGCACGGGCATCAGGAATAGTGGTCTGAGGCAGGTAGTGGTTGAAACCAGATGAATGCTAAGGGCATGGTGTGTGGAATCCATGGCGATCACGCTGATTCTTCTTGTACAATTGTCAATGCGTGTCTCAACATTTCCGTGGACAGCGGGACTCCTTGGTGGTAATCGATGGGCCTCCACGCGCCAATGAATACAAACGCTTGATGCACACTACTGGCGCTAGGGCAGGACAGCTTTCCACTGGCATATCGCAAGTTGCGGCAACACATAGTTTGGTTGCAAGTAGTCCAGGGATCTTTCTAACTGGGGTGGCAGAGTGCTGTCCAAGTAGGCCACAAACTGTTGGTTCAGGGACTGCTCTCCAGGTCTGCTGCTGCTGTGTGGTGAAATGCCCTTTCCTCATAGGCGGGTGAAGAAGCTGCTCATTAGTGACTCAGAACTTAGGTTAATGACTGGATGGAGACTGGTACGGCTCCTAGCCGCCCCACATTATATCCGGCGGCGTTACGTGTCAGTAGTACGTGAGCGATTGAGGAAACTCCGCATTCGGTCAGATATGTCAGAGGAGTAGCGGAGCTGTTCGCGACTCATAGGCAGGCGGCAATGAATACGGAGGATTCTCTCGTTATCAGTATTTGGAGTTTGTCATCCCCTCTCAATAGCTGGGAACAAAGGCTCCATTTTGGGACGGAGTAGCGAGGGGTCCTCACTAAGGAGTGGAGAGCAGAAGTCATCCTCCTGCGGATGATGATATGTGCTGGCTCTAGTCATAGCAGAGGCAAATAGTCATGTGAGCGGGTACAATCCTGCACAAGTGATCCGAGGGGGGCTTACCTGCTCCTCCATTTACACATGTATACTGTCCACGGTGCTTGGAGTGTCATCTTGCCTCGTTTTTTTTTCTTCCTCATCTCATCACTTCTCCAGTTGCTCTGCTCCTCCGCTCTTGTCAATGGGTAGATAATCACCTCATTTCACCAGACAATGCTTTGCTCCAATGTCCATCTCCCTCTCCTCACTCCTCATTTCGTCCCCACGGAACCGTCATGTCGGCTCGAGATGGTAGTCGCCTAATCTCCAGTCCCTTGCACCAGACAGATTTTTCAGCATTGTTTTCCAGGGACATGAAGCAGTGGCTGACGTTATTCATCCAGTAGTCCTGGGATGCAATAAGTTGGCTCTCCTCGTAATGCCTCGAACAAACGGCGGTGTCAGCTGAGCTGCCACTGGTGACATCAAGTTACACAGGGGTATTCTCAGTCTGCTAGATCTATCCAAAAAAATCCGTTAATGCTTTCTCTGTTCATACCAGTCGGTCCACATGTGCCAGGATGGCATTCAGCGGCGTGAAAAATCGATTCAGAGCGGTGTTGGCGGAGGCGTTCTGTGGCTGCAACTCGGGAGGGTTTTTCTCTGGCGCTTTGTAAAGGAATGGTAGAAGTGAGTGAGAATAAGCCTAGCATGCACAGTTTCTGGCATTCTTCAGAACTGTTTTGATGAGAATCGGTGGAAGGACATTCAGAGATACCTTTTTTACAGATCCAGATTGACAACACGTGTTGCAGCCATGCAGCGCGCATGGACATACCTCCATCCGGTTGTGCAGCGCGGAACACATGTTCATCCCATTGTCCAGTCACCATGGTTGTCCTGATTTGCAGTTGGCGCGGAGAAAGCCACACATCGATTTCTTGCTGCATGACGCGGAGAGTTCCTCCTGTGTGACTTCGTTGCGAGGCAGCTAGGATGGTAGAACTGCGTTGACACGCTGTGGACCCTAAATGTGGTATGATGGGAGCATTTCTTGTGGATGGCTGAGATTTGGTGGTGGTGGTGGAGAGGATGGAGGACGGCGGACATGGGCAGGAAGCAGGCGTGTTTGACAACGTGGAGGAGGAATAGCGCGGACGCTCTGCTATGTGTCCTGAGAGATGTTGGTGTGCTGTGGGCAGAAAGCACATTCACCAGTGGGCCGTAAATAGGTACATGTACTGGCCTGGACCGAGATTAGAATTAAAGCTCTCAGACGTCCGCGCTGCCCTGATGTACCTTGGGAACAGAGCATACGATAAAGTGTCAAGGACTCAGACCCACTTTCTGTTCTACATATATATGAAGTGCTGGTATGCCTTTTTAGGAAAAGAAAATACGGCTTGGAACTGTTCGTGATTGACGGACTCGAGCACAAGCCATTAGTCTCTCTGAACTGGTTGCAGGGAAGTCCACATTTGGAAAGGATGGGGACGTGCAGTACCAACACTTGGACAGGAGCGACGCGTCACGCTGCTGCACCTTAGTGTTGGACGCACTACTGTTGTCTCTTTACAATCGCCTCTTGAACGGACTGCACGGCGCCAACGTATGCATGAAGTAGTGGCGGAGAAGGAGCATCGTGGGACCGGAGAGAGGATGTCAAGAAGGAAAAAAACGATGCCTTCTGACAGAATGGGTGAGGTGGCGCGCCTTGCCTAGGCTGAAATGGCACTGCGAGCCATCTGGTCCGTGCTGCTGCTGCTGCGCAGGATGGACCACCACATCTGAGCACGTTTCTTTCCAGGCCCGGTTGGTGACGCTGACATGTTGTTGTACAGTCAGGGCTAGTTGTCGGCAACGTTAGCTCCCTGGCCACGTTCACTTTCTGCCCAAGATTCTACATTTACCATATTCGGCTCTCGTGTGTTTAGAAGAACTGCCACATCCGCGAGTAGCTGGATTTATACCGCAAACGCTCCGCACTGAGTGACTACTGCGGCCGCTGCCTCGCTTGAGCCCAGTGCCGCTACTGGTCTTGGACCTGCGAATGGGGTTTTTACCACGTGGCGCTAGGCTCCCGACTTCACAGATGCTTTACTGCTGACTCACGGCCAACACACCCACCTTGCTGGCTGCGACGACTGCCTGAGCGCTGAGCGGGACGCACATCAGTTGACTGACGATGATGAAGCCTTGCTATCACCCGGCTCCAAGTGCGGTCGGTAATATGCATCTTATTTGTGTTTCTATCGTCATACTGTCTCTCATCACCGGTTCTTGTAAGCCCGAGTTCTGACCTTATCACATGAACTCCCATGCCACTCTCACATCTATACTTTGCCGCTCCTACTGCAAGAAGCTGGGGATATTCGGCCCCATTTCTTCCGTGCAAGTGCTGGCTGATGCCTCTCAGAATTGATCGCATCCTACCGTATATAGAGTGGCGTCTGACGCCATAGACCGACATAGCTAGATCATGGTAAGGGAAAAACTGGATGGAACTGAGGACAGGTGAGGCCGCTGTGACCCGCTCGCCGGGGCCCATGCCAGACTATCGTGTTGTGTCTCGGGTTTCCCACGACTCTTGGTGGGGTGTGTCAGATGCGTCATCTGGAGGGGGAACGAGGATGACCTAGTCAACCAATCGAGAACCCTTTGGCTTGCCTGAACAACATCACGGCCGATAGACTGACAGCTAGGGCCAGTTGTGGCCTCACCGAACGTGACCCATGCGAGAACGACTTCCCCTTGATGGCTGCGGACCTGGGGCCCGTTTCAGACTTGTTTGTGCCACTGCCACTCGCAGTTGCAGAGCCTTCCTGCACCCTCTCTGTCTGCATACTGTTTTTGTTCTAAATGTACAGAGACAACTGTTTGATGAAGTATCTGTATATGATAAATTTACACCTGTTATTGACTCAAATGGAACCATAACATGCTGGGTAACCTTGGATAAAATAGCGGCGTCTCAAATGGCCAGGACAAATATACTTGGATGTGTCGTTTACACGCACTGTGTGTTTTACGAAATGTAACACGCACAACAGGCTTCTAATTAACCTTCGCTTGTGATTTATGCTACAGAAAAAAGTATATATTCTCGGTGTTGAAAAGGCTAGGTTTTACTTTTTTGTCAGCACGCAGCAAAAAACAGATCGCTTAATTAACCCTTGATGTAGGAGAATTGCGCAATAGAATTGAGCCATCCACAAACTAGTTTGTGTGCTATACGATGTAGCGTGTTTACAATGCGTGTATTTTCTACGCCACAGAACAACAAGAGATAAAATTGTAATTAACTTTGCTGTGAATTAGGCTACCAAGAATAAATAAATATATTTGGCGTTGAAAAGAAGACGGTATATTTTTGTCAGGACACCAAGCAAAACATCGCCTTAAGTAAACCCCTGATTTGTAAATTGCGCAATAGAATTTGAGCCCCACAAATAGTAGTTATGTAGGTGTTACAATTGCGTGCAATTTTATACTACGACCATGCCCTGACAGTGTCACTAGAAACGAGAAACTCAGATGTAATTAAACTTGCTTATACATGTGAATTAGGCTCATGGAAAATTATATACAGTGTGTGTGGCTCCAGTTGAAAAAAGCACACGGATTCCGCTCTTTTGGTCAGCACATCAGCAAAACAACGCTTAATAACCCCTGGATTAAATTGGCAATAGAATTGAGCCACCACAAATCAGTTAGCCTTTGTAGCGTTGTTACATTGGCGTATTTTTTCTACGCCCACCACAACAAAGTGATAAAAATTGAATTAACCTATGCCTTGTGAATTAGGCTACAAAAAAAATATACTATTTTGGCGGTTGAAAAAAGGAACCGGTTTTATTTTTGTCAGCACAACCAGCAAAACAACGCTTAATTAACCATGGATGTAAATTGCGCAATTGATTGTAGGCCCACTAACAAGTAGCTTTGTAGCGAGTTACTAAACTTGCGTGGTTTTTACGCCACACAACAAGAGATACAGCTGCTAATTAACGTTTTGCTTGTGAATTTAGGATAATGGAAAATTTTTATTATTTATTGCGTGAAAAGACTGTTTACTTTTGTTCAGCCACACCAGAAAAACATCGCTTTAATTTAACTCCTGGATGTAATTGCGCCTCAAAAGAATGAAAGCCGCACAAAACTAGTAGCTCTTGTTGCGTGTTACAATTGCGTATTTTCTACGCAACACAAACAAGAGATAAATTTGTAATTAACCTTTGCTTGATGAATTAGGCTACCAAAAAAAAATAATATAGTTGGCCGTTGGAAAAAACGCGTTTATTTTTGTCAGCCCCCATGCAAAACAACGCTTATTTAACACCTGGATGTAAATTGCGCAATAGAATTGAGCCACCACAAACTAGTAGCTTTGTAGCGTGTTACAATGGCGTATTTTCTACACCACACAACAAGAGATACAGTTGTAATTTAACCTAGTTGCTTGTGATTAGGTACTGGGAAAAAATTTATTATTTTTGCGCTTGAAAAAGACGGTTTATTTTTGACAAGCACAACGCAAAATCAACGCTTAATTAACCCCTGAGATGTAAATTGCGACCAAATGAAATTGTAGCAGCACAAGACTTAGTACTTTTTAGCGTGTTAATAATTGCGTGTATTTCTACTCCACAATACAAGTGATACAGTTGTAATTAACCTTTGCTTGTGAATTTAGGCTAAGGAAAAAATTTATATATATTTGGCACTTGAATAAGACGTTCTTATTTTGTCAGCACACAGCACATAAAAAGCTTAATTAACCTTCTGGATGGTAAATGGCACCAAAGAATTGAAGCCCCAAATAGTAGCTTTGTTTTAGAGTGCCTTACAACTTAGCGTGCTTTTCTACGCACATACAACAAGAGATACAGTTGTAATTAACCTGCTTGTGAATTAGGCTACAGGAAAAATATATATTATTTTGGCGTGTAAAAGCAGTTTGCTTTGGGGTCAGACACACCTGCCAAACATACGCTTAAATTAACGCCTGGATGTAATTGAGCAAAGAATTGAGCGACCAAAAACTAGTAGCTTTGTACGCGTGTTTACAATTGCGTGTTTTCTAGCCATAACAAACAAGAGATTCAGCTGTAATTGAAACCTCTTTGCTTGTGAATTTAGGCTCACAGGAAAAATTTATATATTTGGCGTTGTAAAAGACAGTTTCTTGGGGTCAGCACACACTGCAACACAACGCTTAATGTTAGTAATCCCTGGATGTACAATTGTCAATAGAATTGAGCAGCCAGAAAAAAATGAAAGTGAGGATAATTTGTCATTGTAGAAAAGAACGACTGTTCTTAACTGAAAAAAACAGGGAACTCGGCTCTAAGATTCCCACACTTGGGATATTGCATGTATATGCAGCGCAGTGGAACGCACATGGATTTCAGATTCCAATTTACCCAAAAAATCGCAGAATAGAACAATCAGAGAACAGTCTCTGAGACAAGCACTGAGACACCCCCCCTCCCCTTCTCACAAAATCGCTGTGTAAAAATCAGTTCTTCAGAGACAGCGCTATTCACCCGCAAGCAGCACACTTCCCTATCTGTACAGTGAGAGCACGTATGAGCTTCCCCAGCGGGCTCGCGCATCGGTCTTAGGTGTAGTGCGGTGAGTCACAGACATCCCGTCCGGTGTCTATTGAATTGGCTTCATCTCTGCACATGTCATGATAGGGCTATGACCCTTCTTCCATTTCCCATAGAGTGAGCTTTGCTCCATGCAGTAACGCCATGTGCTCTCGCGAGCTTGATATCACTGAAAAGCACATTCGTTCACCCGAAGTACCCCAATAGTTAGACTTCGTTCCGAAATACCGAAAGTTTTCCTGGAATATTCTAAACGAATTCCACTTCGTTTGAATCAATTCGCCCATCTCTAGTAATCAAGAAATAGGATATAAGGTACCTATTTTTATTGCAGTTTTTGGGGGTCAGTAATAGCGTAATATGTTACTATCACAGCATGTACTACAATGGCTAATCACAGGTATTATAAGGAGCACTCTACACAAAACCGATAACACTGAGACTCAGATTTATCATAACTAATTGAAAAAAATGTCTTTAGCTTGCAAAAGATGACAACCTAATCAGAGCACAGCTTATTCTATGTTCATAAACTGCTTGGGATAAGTGATACATGGAAGATGATCTCTGATTCACTGCTATATACAATAAACACAGTTTTAATAAATGAGGCCCACAGTGTTGCACGGGCCCTTAGAGGGTGTTGCACAACACAGGGACTCCCTTGTTTATCTATCATGTCCCCCTTGGAGCTCTGAATAGGCATATAGTTGTCAATTATATTTTGCCTGGAGCAAACCCTGAAGTTAGCATTTTTCAAATGTTGTAAAAACGACATGCATTTTAATTAAAATCTATGGGAATAGTTTCCGATAAAAACACAAACTTCTGAAACACTGAAGATTTAAATAAAGCCCAATTCCAGAACATGTTCTCCTCTTGCATCCTGCCCTTCTCCTCTATTTTTTAGGAAATTCTTTCCATTCTGTACACACTAGATGATGTATTCAGATTGGGACAATTGCTCCTAAGTTCTCCCACACTTCTCGTGTGTATATCAGTCACTACTGTAGTCAATAAATCTCAGATTGTGGAGGAGAAAATAAGTAGTACTGCAGATGTATCAATGTCTGACCATGTAACTCTACTTTTAGATTTAGAGTTCCAATTCCCTTGTCTGTTTTTCAGAAGATTGCAAATTTTTTCTTGAATTTCTATATTTGTTTCTCCATGAACACACTTCACATTTTTTGGTGATCAGTGAAATACATTTCACACAACTGTATTTAGTCATGGGAAACTTCATGGTGCTTTTTTCACACAAGGAGAATAGATAAAATCTCCTCACAAACAGGTAGGATACAGCTCACCGTAGATACTCCACCCCCGGATGCAGCACGGACGGATCCGAAGTAATCCAGGTAGTAATCCAATTGAAAGAAAAACAGCTTGTCCAGCTCAATCCAGGTAGTGGAAAAAAGTAAAAAATCCCTTTATTTATGAATACATCTTAAAAGCGAAAAAACAACCTCATGCCGTGATAACACACTAAAGCATTTCGGAAACAATATCCTTAGTCATAGCGTGTCTAAACTAGAAATGACAATGATTTATATAGGAATACCTAGTCACATGATCTAATAGGAAATGGCTATTAACCCTAGCATGACCTATACAAAACACATATTTAAAATCCATTGATAAAACCAACAACGGTACTCAGTATTGATATAATATGTCATGTCTCTTATTAAGACCTAGGGGATAACGTGAACACATCTGGTAGATCCACCAAGCCTCTCTATTTAATAGTTTTTTGCGATAATCCCCCCCTCTCACAGGTCTGAACACCCTCTCCAAACCTACACATGAAAAACCTGCGGTATCTCCCTGGTGCTTATCAATAAAGTGTTTAGAGGCCATAGATATTCCTACTGTAATCGGCTTACGTATGTCAGATAAATGGCGACGAATACGAATTTTTAAGGCAGTATACATACTACCTATCTACTGAAGCTGTCATAAAGTGCAGGTTATCATATATACAACGTTTTTCGTATTGCAGTTTATATAAGATAAAATATTAAATTTCTTATTATGTGTTGTAGATTCAAAAAACTTTGTAACCTGCATATAACCGCACGTAGTACACCGAGTATGACCACATTTATATGAGCGTTTCTGTGTAAGCCAACAAGAAGTTTCAACATTGGACTCTGACAAAAACGGACTAGGAGATAACAGAGAACCCAAAGTCTGAGCTTTCCGGGAAACATATTTAACCCCTTCTTCCTCCAGTACATTCTTAATATTCTGCTGACAAAATAAAATAGGCAAATTCTTTTTTACTATTTCTACGATCTCTTTAAACTGAGGGCTATATTGGGTAGAAAATACTATACTATTGGACATATGATCATCCTTACAAGGGGGCTTTAACAAATCTTCCCTACTATACATAGCCAATTTATTTTTGGCTCTATTAATATTCCACTGGGGATAACCTCTCTCAGCCAAACGAACACAAACCTCCCGTTCATATTCTTCAAATTTATCCGAGATAGAACAATGTCTTTTAATTCTCATTAGCTCTCCCACAGGAAGATTCTTGATAACATGGGGTGGATGACATGACCTGGCTTGTACAATCGAATTTCTAGCTATAGACTTGCGATAAGGAAAAACATCAATTCCTCCATCTAAATTTCCCTTGAAAGCAACGTCTAGATAGTTTATTATATTATGTTGCCATTCCATCGTAAAACGGAGGTTCATGTCATTTGAACTGACATATTGTCCAAATTCAAAGGCTTCACTCTCCCCCCCCCCCCCCCCACACCAGGAGCAGGTCGTCTATATAACGACCATACCACCTGATGTGGGAGAGGTACGGGCAATCTGCAGAGAAAAGAAACCTTTCCTCCCATGCTGCCATGAAAATGTTCGCCAATGAGGGCGAAAATTTTGCCCCCATTGACGAACCCTGGCACTGCACAAAAAACTCCCTATCAAAACTGAAATAGTTGTGTTTCAACAAAAAGTCGACCGCCATTACCACAAACTCATTAACTTCTTTAGTATGTTGACTAAAACGTACAAGATGGCGCTCTAGGACCCACAAAGCATATTCATGAGGAATCGAAGGATATAAACTCACAAAATCGCAAGACACCCATGATGAGTTGGGTCCCCATGGTGCCTGGGCCATGATTGTCACCAAACTCTTGGAGTCCTTTATAAGTCCTGGAAGATCTAAAACCAGTGGCTGCAAAATGTAATCCACCCAAGCCCCCAATAACTCACCTAACGAACCTATTCCAGCAACAATAGGTCTTACCGGCGGTGGAAAGGTCGCTTTGTGAATTTTGGGGAGGGAATGGAATACCGGGACTACCGGATGTTCTACAAATAATTTTTCCGCCAATGTGGTTGTAATGGCACCCATAGACACACCATCCGACAACAATTTCCTTAACTTGACTTTAAAGGATTCAGTGGGGTCTAAATGTAAAGGCCAGTACGTGTGAACATCCCGCAATAATTCCAACTTAAGCTCTTTATATAAACCCGCATTTAGCAACACTATTCCCCCTCCTTTATCCGCCACACGTACTATTAAATCTTTGTTCTCCCTGAGTAGTTTTAACGTGTCTTTCTCCTTTCTAGAAATATTAGAACTAGAATGACCAGTTTTTATTTTATCTTGTAATCGTGAGAGTTCACAGTCTACATTTTCCTGGAATAAATCTAGACCTATAGGACGTGAAGCAATAGGGTAAAAATCACTTTTCTTTTTCACTCTAGTAGGGCATGGAATGGGGGGAGAAACAAGACCTTCACTCTGCAGGTCCCGTAAGGAAGCTAGATTACAAATATCCTGAAATGTATGGTAAATAGCATTAGTTGGTGTAGATTCCTGTTCACACCCAGCATTAGCCTCATCAACATCTAAATCAGGAATATGATTTCTGAGAGTTTCTGAGAGTTATTTTTCTGGCGAATCTATTAATGTCCATCAAAGTATTATAAAGATCGAAGTCCTTAGTTGGAATAAAACCCAGTCCTTTGGATAATTTAGAAATCTGTGCCTACATATAAATGTAACTGGACAAGTTAATCACAGGTGATTCTAGATTCTCCTCCTCCGCGAATTGCCGCGTTGATTTTTTATGCTTTCTTCCAGATCTTCTAGTGCGTTTTTTGACTGGTTATTAGAACCTTTCACATTTCTTCTAGATGGTATACGTCTATCCACTACATCAGATGTTGAAGTGTCTGATAAATCCTCTGACATTGAAGTGGCCGAATTCTCAGCTGACGTATTCAATCCTGAAAAAGAAACATTATTTCTTCTATTCGACCTATATGGTCTTGCGGAGCGTTGATTCTTTAAAATAGATCGGGGGGTGGACGTATCATAATGCCAAGTATAAACTTTGTTATTCTCATAGTCCATTGTATCCCTTTGAAATTTGCGTTTTTTATAGGTAACAATGGAATCTTCCAATTTTTGTATCTTTATATTCATCTTATCATATAACTCCTTATATTTAGCCGATGTCTCATAGGAGCACATAGAAATTTTAAGCTCTGTAATTTCCTGATTGATATTCTGCCGCAAAATGTCTTCATTTTTAATCAAAAGCTGCATCAATCTCAGTGAACACTCGCTCAAAATCGAGTTCCATTCATCTGTAAACTCTTGGGAAAAGGAACTGGTGGGAAATTTCTTGATCCGCAATCCCCGTGGTATCATTTTCTTATCCACATAATTCTGTAGTGTGGTTTGATCCCACCATAAACACAGTTCTTTGCTAGTTAAACGTTCCAATTTCACCATTGAGGTAGTCAAATCATTCTCAATACTCTGACTACCCCCAACCTCTGAGCAAGAGAAAATATCTGCTGCTTTCTTTAGTCTGGCAGAGACCGCTAGCAAAGAATCAGTCTCAGCTGACACTGTGGAGGTAGAAGTACCAGGTGTTTGAGACATGACTAATCACGGCTTTTAAGAAATCTAATATACGTAATGCAACAAAGTAAACCAAATCTTTGTCATGTATGCCTGTTAATAGTCAATTGAAGAGGCTATTATGCCACATAGTCCATTCCAATGGCAAAAACATGAAATACGGGAGCACGTAACAACTTCAGACAGATCCACTCACAAACAGGTCGGATACAGCTCACCGTAGATACTCCACCCCCGGATGCAGCACAGACGGATCCGAAGTAATCCAGGTAGTAATCCAATTGAAAGAAAAACAGCTTGTCCAGCTCAATCCAGGTAGTGGAAAAAAGTAAAAAATCCCTTTATTTATGAATACATCTTAAAAGCGAAAAAACAACCTCATGCCGTGATAACACACTAACGCGTGTCGGAAACAATATCCTTAGTCATAGCGTGTCTAAACTAGAAATGACAATGATTTATATAGAATACCTAGTCACATGATCTAATAGGAAATGGCTATTAACCCTAGCATGACCTATACAAAACACATATTTAAAATCCATTGATAAAACCAACAACGGTACTCAGTATTGATATAATATGTCATGTCTCTTATTAAGACCTAGGGGATAACATGATAAATGTGGTCATACTCAGTGTACTACGTGCGGTTATATGCAGGTTACAAAGTTTTTTTGAATCTACAACACATAATAAGAAATTTTATATTTTATCTTATATAAACTGCAATACGAAAAACGTTGTATATATGATAACCTGCACTTTATGCCATCTTCAGTACATAGGTAGTACGTCTACTGCATTAAAAATTCGTATTCGTCGCCATTTATCTGACATACGTAAGCCGATTACAGTAGGAATATCTATGGCCTCTAAACACTTTATTGATAAGCACCAGAGAGATACCGCAGGTTTTTCATGTGTAGGTTTGGAGAGGGTGTTCAGACCTGTGAGAGGGGGGGATTATCGCAAAAAACTATTAAATAGAGAGGCTTGGTGGATCTACCAGATGGGTTCACGTTATCCCCTAGGTCTTAATAAGAGACATGACAAATTATATCAATACTGAGTACCGTTGTTGGTTTTATCAATGGATTTTAAATATGTGTTTTGTATAGGTCATGCTAGGGTTAATAGCCATTTCCTATTAGATCATGTGACTAGGTATTCCTATATAAATCATTGTCATTTCTAGTTTAGACACGCTATGACTAAGGATATTGTTTCCGAAACGTGTTAGTGTGTTATCACGGCATGAGGTTGTTTTTTCGCTTTTAAGATGTATTCATAAATAAAGGGATTTTTTACTTTTTTCCACTACCTGGATTGAGCTGGACAAGTTGTTTTTCTTTCAATAGATAAAATGAGTATTCCCAATCGATTAGCTTTAAATATGTAGGCAAAAGGTAAATAAAGACTATTGCCAAATACATTGCTGTTCTGATTTTGCTTATCTTCAGAGCTAGAGCAGTTCTATCCTCCTATTTTTGCACACAAGCTTTCCAAGTTACCAACCACCTCTCTCTCTGCTCTTACAGGCAGAATCAGTGGCCAGGATGGTAATGTCATTGCCTACTGTTTGTTACCTGCATGACCAAAGCTTGTTTTCTATCACTTAGTAGCCTTGTGTACTATTGTTTAGAAACCTCAAGCACTAATGTCCCTCTAACAGGATCAGCTAGGAACAGCAGAGATGATATGTCAATCACTGCTGTAGCCTCCCCTCTCCCTACAGCCTAACCAGGAAGTTTGAGCCTGAAGCTGGCTGTCGCTCAGTGAACAACATGGTGAGATGACCCATTTAAACTGAATGAATTTATTACTTTTGTTAGTCTATATATTGTTTAGCATATGCTAAGTTCTTGCAATATTTAAAATTATTGACCTGTGCACATTAAGGATTGCCCTAACTGCAGCCTGTGTTATAATAACATATAATACATTAGCAGACAGGAGCATTCTTTTGCATTATAAGTGTAGCGCAAAACTATACAAAGCACACAGATACCTTCAGGTCCAAAAATATATATAAAATATAACTTTTATTAATACATATAAAAGAGGGAGACCTACAACGTCCCTACTACAGCCTAAAAATAGACCTAGCAAAAAGACACTGAGCAAACGGCCCAACAAGGTCGACTGCGATCAGGAACCTACCCTAGAGAACCTCTACAGTGTCCCTCGAAAATATTAATGATACAAAAACTAACCAAGCACATATAGCAATGGTAATATGTAAGGACAACACCTTAATAATGCAAGAGAACTATATGAGAACAACACCTTAATGACACAAATAGATCAAACATGCGGTATTTAAAATACAAAAATACCAATGCATATAACATAATAGGCAAAGAAATCAGTCACAAAAATGTGCAAGCTCCAATTATAAGTGTAAAATAATATTAAAAGTCAGCATATACTAGGTTTTGTGTTGACTGGTTTTGAGAGCAACATAAAACCATCAGTTGCAATTTTTTTGTTCAAACATAGTCTGCGCAAAAATTCACAAAGTTTGTACCCAAGTAAACTTGGATACAAGCTATAAGAAATTTTCCTCAATGTGTTACTTAACTTGAAATGATCCTAAATTACAGCCTATTCTATTGTGCAGAGCTGCATTCACAATTCAGCTTGCTTTCTTGGTACAGGGTGTGCCTAGAGTTTGCTGTGATGATTTGCACTCTAGTAAGTGTTCTCTTTACTCCAGACTGCATAGAAAACCAACAAAGGGAGAAAAAAATAACTGTCCCACCGCATTGTTGTTCAGCTAAGCTCTCAGTGGCATGTCTGTCAACAAGCCTGTCTATGTTCAATAGCAACAGAATGCTTATGAAAGCAGCTCAAGCTATGATAAAGCCTTTCACGTAGAAAACTGAAAGAACATACTATAAATATAATATACTTAAAAAGTGACTTTTTATGTATTAGAGTGTAAAATGTAAAATGTTGTTCAAAGGTGAAGGATTCAAAGACTCTTATTTCTGAAACTATATAAATTTTCTGTAAAAATGTGAAAGGAATATTCAGCTCACCTACTTGGTTGCACGGAGAAGTGGGAGATCCGGAGCCAGTCTCCTGCTGCATACAGGTAAAGAAAGACTATTTGCACTCCAGCAACTTGTAAGATTTCTTTGATTCTTTAAAACTTGTAGCTTTATTAAATACACTTTAAAAGTCCATTTTCGGATGGTCAGACATTAACAATTCAGCAAACGTTCCACCGACGCGTTTCGGGAGGCGTGTCCCTTATTCATGGTGTGATGTCAGAGTTACCTCATTTCCTTTATATAGTGTTGGAAATAATACAATAATGCATATTAAAAATATATACGAACAATAAAAACCTTTTATATTGGTAAGATCGTGTGATTGCTGCTGTTAATGGCTAGAGCTTCAGTAGTGAAACTTGATGTCATGGCGCTTATTTAATCCTAATGGAATTCTAGTGTTTAGGCGGAATATCCACCATGCTTCACGGGATAGAAGTTTTTTTCGTATATTACCTCCTCTTTCTGGTCTATGTACTACCTCAATTACGTTGCAGGTAAATGTGCTAGTATCTCCCGCATGACATTCATAAAAGTGGCGTGAAGCCATAGAGACATTAGCTATAGGAGTTATTTTTATATCAGAGAGATGTCTGCAAATTCAAGTTTTTAAATTTTTGCTACTACAGCCCACATATTGTAGTTTACAGAGGGAACATGTAATTAAATATATTACGTTTCTTGTATTGCAATTGGCATACGTCAAAATATAAATTTTCTGTTACAATATCCAAGTCACAGATCAGGCTAATAGGTTTGTGCAGTGTTAAAAAGTTACACAACTGCTTTCTTCTACACAATGAGAAGCTGAGTTCTGTGATATGTAGGTTTATATGTTTTGGAGCAGTATATATGACTGTAAAGCAGAGTAATAATGAAAAGGTTCCATAAAAGACAGTATAGCTCCTACTTACCTTGCCTACATACATTGATTGACAGCTTCCCTTGTATCATTGTCTGTATACAAAGCAAACTTTCAGTCATAGTATATGTGCACAGGATGAGCAGTACTTTCACTGTCTCTTCTGGCGAAAAGAGAACGAGAAAAGAAGTCATAGGTAAAGATTTCGAACATAACCCAAATGTTTTGGAACAAACTCTCTCGATGTCTTCCGTGAGTGTCATAGTACCTAAAAGGGGCTATTAATTTTAAAAGGTAAGTGGATTGTAAGAATTTGAGTGAGCGTGAGCCAACCACAATTTCTTTATTTCCATCCATTTGGTATAAACGTATAAAATAGACAATTCTGGGATTCGACATAAATAGGTAGCCCAACCAAAGTCACCAACGACCTAGCACCTGCCAAAGCCTCACGCCACTACTCTGCGCTTCTCCTCCTAGACCTGCCTTCCGCCTTTGACACTGTCGACCACTCACTCCTCATACAACTCTTCTCCTCCCTCAGCATCACGGACTTGGACCTTTCCTGGATATACTCGTACCTCCCTGATCGGACATTCAGCGTCTCTCACTCACACACCACCTCCTTTTCTCGCCCGCTCTCTCCTGAAGCTAAACGTGGAGAAAACTGAATTCATCATCTTCCCACCGTCCCACTGTATCCCTCCACCTGATTTCTCTACCACAGTCAATGGCTACACTCTCTCACCAGCTCCACAAGTCCGCTGCCTTGAGACAACCCTTGACTTCAATCTGTCCTTCAAACCGCACATCCAAACCCTCACCTCTGCCTGCCGCCTCCACCTAAAAAATATCTCCCGTATCCGCTCATTCCTTAACTTTGAAAGCACAAAAATGCTGGTCTATGCCCTCGTCATCTCACGACTAGACTATTGCAACATCCTTCTCTGTGGCCTCCCAGCTAGCACCCTCGCTCCCCTCCAATCCATCCTTAACTCTGCCGCCCATCTGATTCACCTCTCCTCGATACTCCTCTGCCTCTCCCCTCTGCCAATCCCTTCACTGGTTTCCCATTGCCCAGCTAATCCAGTTCAAGTTACTAACCTTGACCTACAAGGCTCTCCAAAACCTTTCCCCTTCATACATATCTGACTTAATCTCCAGATATCTTCCCTCACGCAATCTCCGCTCCTCACAGGACCTTCTTCTCTGCTCTCCCCGTGTAAACTCCTCACATAACTGTCTCCAAGACTTCTCCCATGCTTCTCTGGAACTCACTGCCCCAACACCTCAGAGTCTCCCCACTCTCACCAGCCTCAAAAGCAACCTGAAAACCCATCTCTTCAGGATTGCCTATAACCAACAATAACCTTGCTGTCACTACATCCTCCACAAACATGTCTGCCCCTCACCTTCTGTCTCTTCCCACCTTTCTTTTAAAGTGTAAGCTCTCACAGGCAGGGACCTCTCTCCTTCTGTACCAGTTGTTAGTTATTAATTTGTCACCTTTGTACTTGTTTGACCTATGTTATGTATGAAACCCGAATGTACAGCGCTCTGGAACCAAGGGCGCTCAAAAATAATTATTAATAATAATAATAATAATAATAATAATAATAAAAACAGTATTATCAGGTACTGGAAGACAATCCTTAAAATTACCAGCAGGTCCGGAGAGCTCAGTGGATGGCCGCAAGTTAGGTGAGCTCCGCGCCCAAGTGACCCATTTTGCTGCCCATCAGCTTCAAAACAGCCCCAGATGGGGAAGAAAAGCAGCCAGGCACCCAGGAAGACCTCTGCTGGCACCCCCGTACCTCCAGCCCCCAAAACTGCGCTGGATAGCTTCCTTACCAGAAGCAAGATGAAGCGCGGCCTCTCCTCAGCTCCGGCGCCATCTTCTCACATGCAGAGCCCACGGCGGGCAGAGAATGAGCCCGGTACAAGCCAGCTGCCGGCCGTGGAACAAGCCGGCAAGGAAATAACTGCCTTCGCTCCTGCAATCTCCCAGCACAGCAGCCCGGGAGCAGGAAAAAGCTCCAGCCAGCCTGCCTCCCCGACCCCGGCACCTGGGCACCACGAGGCGAATGCCATTTTGAGTGACAGCTCCAGCCAGCACACTCTGGGCCCAGCGGGAGCTCCTCTCTCACACTGCTCCACAGGAGAGGAGATACAGGACACAATTCTAACAGGTACAAAGGGGGTGCCGCATCGATCAGGTACACTACTTCGGGATACTGAGCCTCCTGCCTCAGGCTCTCTAACACCGCTGAACACATGGCCTGACTTAACAGAGGGGAGCCCCTGTGCAGATATCCCTGCTATGTCCCCAGATCCCAAATCCCACCAGGATCATCATGATAGCGGGGGGTCCCTGGTAGTCCCCTATACTCCCCCTACCTCTCTGGAAGAACCAGGTCCAGTGGACTCTAACACCCAGCTGACCATATGTGGTATGTTGAGCCCCATGCAGACACCGGAGAAGCTGCACAGCCATGAATCCCATTAATCAGGTCTAAGGGCCACAGAGCATACATCACCTTCGCCCCCTCGTCTGTGGGCTAGCTCTCAGGAAGACTCCCAGGGTCCTTTCCCTTCTGGTTCTCCAGGACTGAGAGAAAAAACAGAAACATGGCCATACTCACTGCTAGAAAAGCTGAGATGAGACTGAACACAGCACTTGCCGTGCAAGCATCAGTAATCCGAGACCTTGGGCACCATGTAGAGGACCTGAACAACAGGGGGCGCCGAAACAATATTCGTGTCCGGGGCCTCCCTGAAACCGTGAGCGACGATAACATTCCATCGACATTAACGTCCATCTTCAATGGCGTCCTTGGCGAACAACCCACACGTCCTATTAAACTGGACAGAGCTCATCGGGGCCTTTCGCCCCAAGGGTTCTTCACCTCTCCCTCGAGACGTCATATGCTGTGTCCACGACTTTACACTTAAAGAGACTATCATGTCAAAGGCTAGGGCCATGCGCTCACTGGAGTTTGAAGGTGCACCGATCCAGCTATTCCAAGATCTTTCCTGGGTCACTTTGCAAAAGAGACGTCTTCTGAAACCGCTCATCAATGTACTCAAGGATCATCAAATTCCTGTACAAATGGAGCTTCCTATTTGCTCTCACAGCTCGTAAAGATGGTCGTTCAGTTATGCTTAGAACTCATGAGGACCTACAACCTTTCTGCGAATCCTTACAAATACCCGTCCCACGGCTCCTCGACTGGGACTTGGAACTCCTCTCTACCCCACCACCACCGTCATGGCGGGTGCCGCAACAGAAAAGGAGGCGATCTGCGGCCAAAGCCCCAGCTGGGAGGCGACTCCCCTCTGCCCCACCCTGATAATGCGGGTCCAGCGTTCCCCTTATCGGGCTTTCTGTTATGTGATAAAATGATTAAGTGGGCATAAGTTATATAGTTCTCACCCACTTGTTGGGTTACTTGGTCACGGTATTTGGACATTTTTACTGATACTAACACACTCAGAGCAGTTTTTACTGTTTTGGATCTCTCCTTTCTCTCCAGTGTGTGCTATCCGATTCACTGTTCTCCCATTACAGTTTAGGTTCCCGTATTGACCCCTGTCCTTTTGGTTCTACTTTTGGGCAGCGGGGTCGCTTTGTGGGCCTCCTGCCATTGGAGCCTAAGTCCCTAGTGTGTGGGGTGTAGTTCCCGTGGTAGTGGTTGGAGGGCGGAGGCTTCCCGAGTGACTCCTTCTTCAATCTTCCCTTTTCTTCGTTTCAGAAGGTCGGTCCGGAAACCCCTCTGGTCTCTTCCATTCACCCCATCCTGGAGGATACTGTTTAATCTGACTTTACTATCTAGATCTGGGTTCTAAACAATTTGGTTATTGATTTTTAGGTTCTGTATCTGTGTTCCCTTGTCTGGTGTTTTTTGTTTACCTAGTGTTCTCTCCCTTCCTCTGTGTCAACCATGGTAAATTGCGTTACTATTAATGTTAAGGGCCTGAACTCCAATGTGAAGCGTTGCCTACTCTCACGGGAGTTGCGTGCTTTGAAGGCCGATATTGCCTTCATTCAGGAGACTCATCACGATTTTAGGGGTTCCTTCAACTTTGTTAAGACTACCTTCCCTACCTTCCGACTGTATGATCTCTGGAGGATCAATCATCCCACTGACAAATCCTTCACCTTTTACTCTCCCCCTCATAAGATGCATTCTCGTCTTGATTGTTTCTACGGTAATACTCCAATTTTGCGGATGATGGCAGATGCTAAAATCGAATGCATATCGTGGTCGGATCATGCCCCTGTCACCCTTCTCCTGAGGTCTGGGGTCTCCCACTCATGATCCTGCCACTGGCGTTTGAATGACTCCCTGCTAAGGCGCCCTCAAACCAGAGAAGAAATAAGAAGTGCCATCATTAACTTCTTCGATATAAACAAAGGCACTATCACCTCTGACACCACCCTTTGGGAGGCCCATAAAGCGGTCCTTAGGGGCACTTGTATTTCTCTGGGGTCTAGACTCCGGAAGGACTCAAGGGAACAGACAAAGGCGCTTCAGGAACGCCTTCGGCAGTTGCAGACTCAGATGTTTGCTAGACCGAACCTCGGTACTTTACGCTCTATTATTGAGGTCCGATCAAGTCTTAAAGATCTGGTCTTACAAACGGTGGAGAAATTGTTGCTATATTCAAAACAGAAACACTATGAATTTGGCAAGAAGGCTCATACCCTTCTAGCTAGAAAATTGAGGGATAGGAAGGTTAGCTCAACCCCCCAAGCCCTGAAGTGCACTGATGGCTCGCTGAGTTATGATCCTAAAGTTATGGGTGAGGTCTTTCATCAATTCTTCGCTAAGCTATATTCTTTACCCCAGGACCCCCAGGCTGGAACCACGGCTTTTGAGTCATTAATTAGGAATTTCCTGAGCTCATGTTCCCTTCCGTGCCTCTCTGAGGAAGCGGCGGCACTTAATTCACCTATTGAGGCCGAAGAACTATTAGGTGTGATCAAGGATCTTCCTAACGGTAAAGCCCCAGGCCCTGATGGGTATTCCTACTCTTATTACAAGACCTTTTCCCATGAATTGGCGCCCCATATGCTCTCGGTTTTCAATGGTTTTCTGGAGGGTGCCAACATACCAAGCTCCCTGTCCCATTATTATCTAACCCTCATACCCAAACCGGGTAAAGATTATTAAATTCGGACATTAAAATTTTCTCCAAGCTACTGGCTAACAGGCTAAGGCCAAGTAGGATTCGTACCGTGCCGTCAAAGGGGGGACAATACTATAAGGGCCATTGATATCATCGAAGTCATCAACTTACAAAATAAAGAAGGGCTACTGCTTAGCCTTGACGTGGAAAAGGCCTTTGATCACCTCAGCTGGACTTTTATGTTGGAAACTCTTCTATCTTGTGGCATAATGGGCAATTTTTTGCAGGCTATCCATGGCCTTTATTCATCCCCGTCTGCTTCCATTAAATTGCCACATGTGACCACCAGAGCTTTTAATATCCACAATGGCACGCGTCAAGGTTGCCCTTTATCCCCCTTACTCTTCATACTTTGTATGGAGCCCCTTGCCTCTAAAATTCGATCTCATTCCTCCATTACCGGGGTTCAGGTTAGAGATAGGGACTTCAAAATATCTATGTTCGCAGATGACATGCTCTCATCCTTAACGAACCTGAACACTTCTCTCTCTGGCCTGAATACCCTTCTAGAGGAGTTTGGGGGGGCTCTCCGGCTTTAAGGTGAATACCTCCAAAACTGAAGCTCTCCCTCTTAATGTTAGACCTGATATCCTGAGGGCCCTCAAAAGTCAATTCAAATACCAGTGGCAAACTTCCTCACTCAAATATCTGGGTGTCCACCTGACTTCCCATTACAAGACCTTATACCAAGCCAACTTTCCTCCCCTGGTTCAGGAAATTCTGTTGTCTAAATGGCATTCCCATCCCATATCCCTTTTCGGCCATATAGCCTCGGTCAAAATGATGATTCTTCCCAAACTTCTATATCTTTTTGAGACGCTACCGGTAGCAGTTCCCTTGGGTGTGTTGAAGTCTTTGCAGGCAGCAATCCTTAAGTTCATATGGGCTCATGGTCGTCATAGGTTAGCCAAGGGAGTGTTGATGATGAGTAAAGCTAGAGGAGGTTTAGCTGCCCCCGATGTTCTGAAATATTATTGGACAGCTCACCTGAGCATTATACCAGCTTGGTCCACTCTTCCAGCCTATTCCAAATGGATGGAAATTGAAAAGCTGTGGTTAGCTCCCTACCATCCCAATATGTTCCTCTGGCATAACAAGGAGATTAAATACCCGAGAATCTTACTGGGTCCAATAGCATTTACTAGATCCATATGGAAGACCTGCCAAGCTAGGTTTTCTTTAGCCTCTGCATTGTCTTCCATGTCCTCATTCCTGTACACACCCCTATTGCCAGCTAGCAGTACCAGTGCATTTGTTACCCCGTGGCAACAAAACAATCTATTCCGGTTTGCGACATTACCCACTTTCGTGATAGGGAGCTCACACCGTTCTCGGACCTTCGCGATAGGTTTGATCTCCAGTCCCGGGCACAGTTCCCCTATCTACAGATCAAACACTTGATGCATACTTTAACAGGGGGTGCGCCCTTCTCAATTCCAACTACCTTTGAAAGGTTGTGCAAGTCGGGATGGTCGTCTAAGGGCCTAATCTCGGCTATTTATCGCATTATTAATGATCCTCCCCTGGATTCTGAGTTTTATCACCCATATATGTATAAATGGGAGGCTTTTTTGGGCAGAAGGCTTCCTTACCATATGTGGCAGACTATCTGGCACAAGGCGGCCACATCCTCGACTTGCACCACTTACAAACAGAACCAATATAAGATTTTGATGCATTGGTACCATACCCCAGAATTACTCCATAGGTTCAACCCGCAACTCTCGGAGGCGTGCTGGTGGTATGGGGCTACTCCGGGCTCCCTTACTCATATTTTTTGGGAATGTCCTCTTATTCAGGGATATTGGTCACAAGTTAATGAGGTTATCTCTGGAGTTTTCGGACAGAAGAGTCCCATTGAATCCCTGACCTTCCTTCTAAATGTCCCCGCAAAAGGCTTCCACAAGAAAGCCTCGAAATTACTTCTCCACCTCCTAACCGCTGCTAAATGCTTGATTTTGGCCTTCTGGAAGCAGACGCAGCCACCGTTGCCTCATGATTTACAAGCACGGATTTGTGAAATACAACGCATAGAGCGCCTCTCTTCCCTCATACATGATAATCCGGACTCTTATGACGCAGTTTGGGTGCCCTGGGTCACATACTGGTCCTTACAGTCATCTTAATACCCATGTACTCCCCCTCCTCTTTCCTTCTTTCCTCAGGTGTCTCCCCCCCCGAGTCTGTGTGTTGTCCGGTGTTTGGATTGTATTGTATGTCTGGTGCTCATTTCACCCACGGATCGTATTGTATTAGCATACTTTTGTTTCTCTTTTTTTTTTTTTGTCATGCTGATTACTGACATATTTTGCCCTAATCAAAGGCGTTTCAGTTTTTTCTTAATGGTATTCAACACGACAAGATAAGCCTTATTCTCATATGTAATGTACACAATCTTTGTTAAATGGTATTGCATTTTGTATTTGACTTTTTATGTGCTGTTTTCAACTGCATACTTTGTATGTATCATTTATTGAAAAAGTACAAAAATGTTAATAAAGACACAGTTATAAAAAAAAAATTACCAGCAATCAAAGCAGTTTTGGATAATTTATGGTGCTTCTGAGCCCAGATAAAATGCAATAAGGATGCTTGTAAAGTTTCTTTAATTCTACCAGTGATAAAGGAAGCGCCTGACCCGGCGAAGCTGGGGGGAGGCGCCGCATGACCGCGCACGCAGGGACGTGCGGGCCGTGACGTCGGGAAAGGGGAGGGGCCAACGGCCGGAGCAGCCGCGCGGGAGGAAGTGTTCCTCAGTTGCGCGGCATGCTTCAAGCGAGGTGGACGCACGCCGAACACTCCTCCTGCCCGACTACTGTAATCATGGCTGAGGTACATGAGCTGCTGGAGAGACTGAGTGCCGCGGCCGCGACGCGCGGGCGAGACTGGCTGCAGGGGGAAGTGAGCGCCCTGCTGGGCGAGAGCGCCGTGGGAGCGGTGGAGATCCCAGTAGGAAGGTCCGGGCGGCGCGCCAGGCCTCCTCAGAGGCTTAGCCCGGACGTCACGCCTAGAGCCCGCCGCAGCCGAAGGAGCCCCTCTCGGGACCCTCCGGTCAGGGGGGTTCGTGCAGTTGCTCGCGCGCGTCCCTCCCGGGCCGGGAGGAATCCAGGCCGGCGGGTGGGTTCAGCGGGGGACACCCAATCGCGGTGCGGCAGAGCACTGCGGTCGGTGGTAGTCGCCTCTTCAGGCGGTGCGGCGGTGGTTGCGGCAGACCGACCTGATGATGAGCCGGTCAGGGGTGCTGCCAGTCTGCGTGAGGTAGACGAGAGCCGGGGCAGTGAGATGTGGGGACTGCGCGGGCAGCGGTCGGCTGGCCCTTCCGGATCCGGGTCGGATGGGAGCGCGTTGCGGAGGAGCGATATGGATTCGCCTTGCGAGTCACCCGTCCCCTTGGGCGGGTGGGCTCAGGTGGGTTCAACCGGTGCGTCGCAGCGGAGGGTGATGTCTCCGGCTTCAGTGGATCCAATTCCAGAGGTGGCAGTTCGCTCGCCGGGGGAGATTTGAGGACAGTCGGCTGGATTTCCCATTGGCGGCTGGCGGGTCCACAGCCCCCGCGCAACCTGGTGAGTTTGCGTCGTCCTCTATGTTTCCACTAGTTAATATCGGGGGTGTTGGGGGAATGGGAGCAGTGAGCATAGCGGGGCAGGATATGCAGGGGGGTCCCTCAGGGGTAGAAGTGGCGGAGTTCAGGGCGTTGGCGAGCTCGGTGAAGGAGTTACTCGGGCGGTTGGGGGGTGGTGGAGTCGGGGCGGTTGCAGGATCTCCGCTCACGGCTTGGGTGCAGCCGGAGTTACCGGCTGGGGGGTTCAGGGGGCGGCGGCGGTGGTTTCAATGATTGAGCAACCTGCGGCCGATGGAGTGCGTGGGGAGGGGGAGAAAGAGCGGGAGAGTGATGGGGTTCGCTTGGACGACAGAGCAAAGGGGGAGGTATATGTCTGCTTCGAGGGCCCACCTGAAGCAGGAGGTGCGTGACAAAATTTGGAAAGGGGACGGTATGTGGAAAATTTTTTAAATGCTCTCCCTGGAGAAATTTTAACCTGGATAAGGTTAAAAGGAGGAGAAGATAAAGGAGATGAGGAAAAACCCCGGGTGGCGGCCATTCCCAAACTTTTACAAACTGGCTGCAGGCTTTCGAAATTCTTGCAGTGTGGTAGGGGAGAAGGCGCCGAAAATTGCTCCGCGCTTTTTGGATATAGGACGCTACGGTGAGGTTCATCGGGTTTATGGGGCATGGCGTGGTTGCGTTACGATGACAGTTCCCCCAGAGGAAGGCATTTTCTTCCAAGTAATTGGGTGGGACCATAAGGAAAATTGGTCTCTGGTTGAGGGTGATAAACGCCTACGAGGTGGGCAGCCCTTTGCGTTGGGGCTGGCTCCTCCGGCCAGGGGAATACCAACTCCGGGTATGGGAGTTCAGGAACAGGGGGAGGTCAGAAATAGAGATGGGCGAATCGATTCTAACGAAGTTGAATTCGTTTAGAATTTCAGGAAAAAATTTGGTTCGGAACGAAGTCGAACTTGGGGTACTTCGGGGAACGAAGTGTGCTTTTGATTGATAAAATGGCTGCGAGCACATGGCGTACATGGGCAAAGCACTCTGGGAGGAAGAAGGCATAGCCTTTCATGACATGTGCAGAGATGAGCCAATCAAGACCACGGGATTCTGTGACTCACCGCACTATATAAGTCCGGCGGCGCACCCGGGAGCTCACACTCCTCTCACTGGTGCTCATCAGGGAAGGGTGCTGCCGCGGCTGATAGCTCTTATTGAAGAATTGATTTTTTACGGATTTTGTGGGGGTCTCAGCTTGTCTCGAGACTTTTTCTCTTAATGTTCTTTTTCTTTTTTTTTGGGGTTTTGGATCTGAAACCAGGTTGCGTCCACTGCGCTGTAATTCTACCCGTGGTTAAGCCATTTCCTTTGTTTTTAAAAAACAGGTTTTTAAAATAAAAAATTTACCTTCTTTTTTTGGCTGTCAATTTTTTGCGAATTTACTTCCAGGGGTTTTTTAAGCAGCTTTGGGGTGTGTGACCCAGAACCGTCTTTTTCAACCCCAAAATATAAAATTTTCCGGGCCCAAATTCAAGAAAAAGGTTGTTAAACTGTATTTTGTTTGTGGTGTAGAAAAACGCTTGAAACACGCTACAACAAAGTTTGTGCGGTCAATTTTTTGGGCGCAATTTACTCCGGGGGTTTTTAAGCGTTGTTTTGTGGTGTGCGACCCCAAAGAAAACCGTCTTTTCAAAAAAATTTTTTTTTTTTTTCCTGTCCCAAATTCATGTCCAAAGGTTTTTAAAGCTTTTTGGCTTTTCTTTTAAAAAAAACACACGTTTTTTTAAACGAACATCAGTAAATTTTTGGATTTGGGCGCAATTTTATCCAAAGGGTTACCCAAGCTTTTTAGGGGTTATTTGGAGTAAAAAAAAGGGTGTATATTTATCATAAAAAGATAATCATCAAACAGTGTCTGTAATTTTGAACAAACGTATGTTTGCAGAGAGGGGGCAGGCTCGCACCTGGAGTGGGTGGAAAAACTTTCCCCGGAAAGGCCCAGGTCCAGCAAGAAGGGGGTCGCAGCGGGGTCATCGGTGAGGCCCAACTGCCGTGTCATCTAGCGGCCGTGTTTTTTGGTCAGAACCCGGGGTTTTGATTGGTGCAAGGTCTCCTCTTCCCCCGATGCATCTGACAACCCCCAGAAAGAGTCGGGGGAACCTCAGACCAACCATTAGTTGGCGGGCCCCGGGGAGGGGGTTGCGGCCCTCAACTGTCCTCAGCCCGCCTCTGTCCCATCCGTTTCCTCACCCCGAGATTAATGTGGTCTGGGGTCAGCCCCCCACTATATAGGAGGAAGAAAAATTTGAGGAGGGCAGTCAGCAGCTCATGGGAGCGAAGAAATGGGGCCAATTTTTGCCTGCTTCTTTCATAGGCGGCAAATTATAGATGTGGGAGTGGGATGGGGGTCATGTTTTTGGAGGTCAGCCCCGGGATACCAAAACCCGGGGTGAGGACAGCGTTGACGATGAAAAACAAATAGATGATGAGTAGCCAACCCCCATTTGGGAGCGGGTTTGGGCAAGGGTTCATTCGTCAGGGAAGGGGGTCGCTTGCGCGTCAGGCAGCAGAGCAGCCAGCAAGTGGGTCATTGTGGTGTGGTCAGCAGGTTGCGCGTGTGGGTCGGGAGCCAAGCGGCCCCCGGGGTAAAAAACCCCCCTTCGCAGGTCAAAAAAAAGTAGAGCACGGGGGTCGCGAGGCAGCGGCGGGGAGTAGTACTCAGTGCGGGCGTTGGCGGTAAAATGATATCGGCGGGTGTGGCAGTTCTTTGCTAAACCGGAGGAGCCGAAATATGGGTTATGTGAAACGTGGGCAGAAAGTGAGCGTTTTGGGAGGGGTTAAGTTGGACCCGGCCTGCGTCAACACATGAGCGTCACAAACCGGGGCCCGGGAAAAACGTGGCTCAGTGTGGTGGTCCATCCTGCCGCCCGAGAAACAGCGCAGCGCAGCGCCCAGTGGATGCATGCCATTGCAGCCCGTCAAGGCTCCCCCCCCTTTCAGAAGGGAGCTGTTTTTCCCTTTTACTATCTCCCGGTCCCGTGTCCCGTCCTCGCTATCTGGCGCCAGCAGTCGTTCAGCGAGGCGATTGCAAAGAGACAAAACGTACTCGCGTCCAAACCATCCTCAGGTGCAGCAGCTGACCGTGCTCCAGTCCAAGTAGTTGGATATGCAGTCCCTCCCTTTGACAAATGGTGAACTCTTCACCGTTCAGAGAGGACGAGATGGAGAAGCGTTCAAGCCGTAATTTTTTTCCAAATGGCATTACAAGCACTTCATTAACTATGTAGAACAGAAGTTGGGCTCAGTCCTCGAGCTTATCGGTTTGTTCCAGGTGCCACTGCCCAGCTGCGGAAGTCCTGGAGCTGTAACTACGGTCAGGGCCAGTACATGTCCTTTACGGCCCCACTGGCGTGAATGTGCATTCCAAGCACCAGGCCACACCCCCAACAACTTGGACAGGAGACGCCGCTTTCTTACCTCCACGTTGTCAAAAACTGCTGCCACGCTGCGCCAAATCTGTCAGCCCTCCTACTCCTTTCCACACCACCACCATCACCAGGCCTCCACAATCTACATGCTCATCATACCACATGTGTAGGGCACTCAGCGCTTTGTCCAACGCGTTCTACACACAGGGCTCTGCTTCGCGCGAACAAGTCACACAGGGGACGAACTGCCTCCGTGTTCATGCAGCAAGAAATCGATGTGTGGGCTTTCTCCGCACCAACTGCAAACCGGACACCATGGTGACGGACAATGGGGAGGAACATGGTGGTCCGCGCTGACGAGGAGGGGATGGTCCATTCTCCTGCATGGCGCAAGTGTTCAATTCTGGTTGTGAAAAGGTCTGAAGTCTTCCACCGATCTTCAGAAACATTCTGAAAATGGCCAGGAAACTGTGCATGCACTATATCCATTCGTACAAAGCCAGGACCACCTCCTCAAGTTGCAATCGCAAGAACGGCCTCCCCCAACACACTCGATAGGCGATGTTTCCACACCGCTGGAATTCCAGCAGCACATGTTGGAACGCTGTATGAACAGAGAAAGGCCCATTAACGATTTTTGAAGATCAGGCAGACAGAAGTAATCTCCCCTGGTGTAACTTGATGTCAAGCCAGTGGCAGCCTCATGCGTGTAAACACCTGCCAGTTTGTTTAGGCAATTCGAGGAGGACGACGTTGTTTGTCAGGTCGCCCCAGAACTACCGGGAATGTAAAACATCATCTCCACTGCTTCCAATGTCCTGTGAAACAGATGCAGAAAAATCTGTCTGGGCCTAGGCATGGGGGACTGGAGTACGTGTCGGGACTTACTATCTAGTGGCACATGAGTCCAGGTGGGGACTGAAATGGGGTGGAGGGAGGAGGACATTGGCAGCAGAGCATTGTATGGTTGAATGAGCTGATTTTCTACCCAGCGTGGACAAGAGAGGTGGAGCAGGAGCAGCTGGAGCGAGGTGGATGGATGATGAGGAAGATGAGGCAGATTAACACCCAAGAACGTCGGCAGTATATACAGGTGGAAGGAAAACTGGTATGGCAGGGAGCCCCTCGCGAGGTCACTTGAGCAGATGGCCCGCAGCATGCCTTATTTGCCTGGATAGTGACAGCCGAAAAAGTCAGCATCCGGAAGAGGGATGACTTCTGGGCTCCTCCCCCCTCTTGGACCTCGCTACGAGTCCAAAAAGGGAGCTTCTTTCCCAGCCTATCTCGAGAGGGACGACAAACTCAAAATACTCTAGGCGAAACTCCTACCGTAATCAGTTGGATGCTGCCTCATGTGCGTGGCCTTAGTCCTCCTTGGCCAGGCTACCTGCCCGGGGGGTTCTCTCAGCGCTCACGTATACTGCCGCGGATCTGCTGGGGGAAGCGGTGGGGGCGTAGGAGCAAGTACCAGCTCAATCAGTATAACCTAAGTCTGGATGTCCGGAATGAGCAGCTTCCTTCACGCCTAGTGAGGAGGGCACGTCTCCACAGCAGCAGCCGCAGCAGACCTGGAGCACGTCCCTGAATCAACAGGTTGTGTCACTACTTGGACAGCTATCTCTGCACTCAGTTAGAACGATCCCGCTGGACTAATGCGGCAGCAAAACCAAGGACAGTGTGGCCGAACTTGCGAGTTCTGCAGTGGAGAGAAAGCTGTCCTGACCGGCCGTAGTGTGGCCCTCAAGCGGGTTGTTCAGTGCGGCGGGGGCCAATCTTTACCCCAAGGAGACACCCGCTTGTCACGGGACAGGTGTGGAGTCTGACCTTTGTCAAGTTGTAATTCGGCCGCTGGATCGGCCAGGATATCCACAACCAATTCCTTAGAGTCAGTCTGGGTTCAATAATACCTGCCTCAGCCACAATTCTGATGCGCCACCGCCTGATGGCCACACATCTCTGACTGACAGTATTCCATCTGCCTACCAACCATCCTTTACCAGGGATGGTATTGCCACCCACCTCAACACTCTGTCATTGTGCCACTATATGTCCCTCATGCTGCTGCTTGCTGTTGCTGTTGCCGTGACATCACCACACTGTGTAATTGTGCCCACTGTCTTGACCTCATGTGCTGCTGTGGCTGCTGCAATGTCCCTCCACACTGTGTCATTTGTTGCCACTGCACTGACCTCATGCTGCTTGCCCGCTGTAGAACTCCCGCTTCTCAGTTAATTGTACCACTTGTGGCTTCCCGTGTTTAGCCCCTCCAGAATGTCATTGTGCCATGCCTGACCTCATGCTGTGTGGCTGCTGCGAGTCACCTCCACACTCTGTCCGGATGATGACTCCTGAGACTCTAGCTCTCGTTTTTTTCCAGCTTGTCTTTCGCTGGGCATGACTTTATCAGGCTACAATCCCGCTTGAGTTATTTTGAGTCAGTTTTGCCTCTTAAGTGCCCAGGGAATTTTATAGTGAAGCGATTCTAAGAGCGGCGGCGTCCTGTGCGTGTCATACTAACAAACAACAACAATGTATGAAGACCAAACCAAGCTCCCTCTGCATATTTAAGCATGTGCACAAACGTTCTATTTATACAGCACCTGCCAGGCTCTGTGCAGCCTGAAAATAGCTGTTTTTAACGCGAATGTGCCGAAATAATTTGGGAAGACACGAATCGAAATCTTTGTCGGAAAAATTCCGCGCGAACCGTGCACCCACGAATTGAATTTTGAGAAATTCACCCATTTGCTAGTCAGAAAGGGATTATGCTGGCACAGTTTAATGACGGCCAATGCAAATATGGAGCTACCCGCTTCAGAATTTAAGCCACATTTGCTTCCGGTTTGAGCTGTACCCCTCTCATTTGGACCGCCAAAATGTTTTAAGCAAGGTAGGGGAAAGGGACTGTCTAACAATAGGCCAGGGGGCGGACTCCGGTGCAAGGTCCAGGATGGAGCCGTATCTAATTAGATAACTGGATCAAGGGGCGGCGCGTTTTGTTACGCGAAGGCGAGATGTTTTCTGACGGGTTTAGGGATTCCGGCACGGATCACCAGGTCTCATGTGTTCCTTGAGGAATCTCACTATCGGCTTACCGACACTCGGGGGGTGGAGGAGGAATAGTTGAGTAAGGAAGGGTGGCTTTGGGAAGGATGTCGGGTCCTTTTCGGTCTCCCCCTTTACGGGTCTCGATTTGTGTATCCTTTGGGGGTGGTGCCAAAAATGAAGTCAGAAACATGTTTCGGCTGATACCACACCATTTGTCGGTTCCCGAAAAGGTCACGTCGTTCCTCGTGAACGATGGGATTCACTTCGGATCTATGTTCAGTTGTTTACACGTCGTCGATGACGCGTTGCGTTTGCGTAATCGGTCTGGGGGGCAGAGGGGAGTTATGTGCGGAAACGGATGTGGAATCCGCGTTTGTTTGCTGCCGGTTCATCCGAAGTTGAGGCTTTTGGGTTGTTCTGGAAGAGGAATTTTTCGAATTGATCGTTGTACTTCCAATGGGTTGTTCATTATCATTGCGCATATTTGAGGCATTTAGCTCTTTTATGGAGCTGGTGGTAAGGGGAGTCGCAGGGATGCAGTCGGCACATTACACTATTTGGATGACTTCTTATGCGTCTCCGGCCACGCGGATTCGGAAATTTGCAGGTCATTGTTGCTGTACATTGTAGTGGGTTGCGGGGCCGGTTAGGGGCTTCGTTAGCGCCCAGAGCAAGCCGGTGGGGCCATCCACGTGTGTGAGTTTCATTGGTTATTTGCATAGATTCTGTGTTTGATGGAATGTAGATAGCCCGGATGAGACAGCTGGCTTCATTGCAGAAATGCGTTCGGCGCACCTCTCGTTTGAGGCGGATTCAGTTAAAGGAATGTGCCCGTCGCATATTGGCAAATTGAACTTCGACATTTCCGGTGATAATGCCGACTGGGGAGTGGTGTTCTGTCGGACGGCTTGCGAGGGCGGACCGCGGGGGTTCGGGCGCAGCACCCCATTTTGTACGTTTGAATGTCGAACTTAGGAGAGGATTTGTCGGTGTGGACGATAGTTTCTCGAAGCCATTACACATGGGCGCTCCCATTAATTATAGGAGTCTGGTTTCCATTCGACATGGATATTTTCCACGGATGCTGCTGGAGGGGTCAGGTTTTCGCGACGCGTTCTGCAGGGGGGCGTTGCGTGTGTGGGGACCCCTTGGCCTCACCGCGTTGTTGGATCGAGTCCGGGATGGACCTCAAGAAATCTGCGCGATTATTGGTGTTATTTCCCGGATTTTGTGGCGGTGAATGGAACTGTGGGGAGACTGCTTTCGGGACCGGAGGGAAGGATTAGGTTTTCTGCGACACATATGGGGGTGGTTCAGGTTCATCACAGCTTGTCCGCTTCGAGCTCCGGTGTGATTCGATGTTGCGGCCATTTCGTGTTACGGAGATGGTCACTGAATGCGCATGTGGTAGCGGAACATGTGCCAGGGGTTTTATTCCATTGCTGATTCTCTCTCCTCGTCTGCAGTGGGATCGGTTCCCCTCATCTTTGGCTCCGGAGGCTGCTGAGCAAGGGCGAGACTGCCCCGGGTTTGCTTTGTGAGTGTGATTGGAGGAGGCAGGAACACCTGATTCGAGGAGTCCTTGGCGGAAAAAAACCCGGTACGGGTATGATGCGGCTTGGGGGCTGTGGCTTGAACCTGGTTGTGGTTACGTTTAGGTGCGCGCGGTCTCTTTACATTGATAGGGTGGGGGCCTGTTATGTTGGTTGGCGCGACGGTGCCAGAAAGAGCAGTGTTTGGTCGGTGTCAGAGTGTTCCCTCGCATTCTTTGCCGGCTTGGCTTTTGGTTTTCAAGCTGCGTCGTCAGCCAGATAGTTACCAAGGATATTGTTGCCGTGGGTCGTGCATGGAGGGTGTACGAGTGGGGCAAGGGCACTACGGTATGGGCGTCGCTCCAGTTGGTTTTTCGTTGCTGGACGCGGTTGATGTCGGTACTGGAGTCCGGTGTGCCTAGTGCTTTGAGTTGGAATTTATTCAGGCTGGCTTTTTTCATTCGCCTTTTTTGGCGCCTGCGTATTGGGAATTCGGTGTCCCGAGTAGGGTTACCGAGGGGGGACTAGTTGCGGCGGAGGTGGTGAGCCTTGGTGCACGGGGTGGAACTTGGTTGTATACGGCAGGTCTAAAGACGGCACTAGGATTGGGTAAAGGGCGCAGGATAGTGTTGGGCCGAGTGGCAGGTTCAAAAGCATGTCCGGTCGTGTGTTTGGATGCTTTTTTCGGGCGCTGAGCGGCGGTGAGTCGGAGTCCTAGTCTTTGTCAGAGGATAGGTTCCTTACTTATCGGATCATCACGTTTCAGCAGTGCTTCCGGAGATGTTTGGAATCTTCTGGGATTGGACCCGCATCAGTTTTGCCCCCACCTCTTTTAGAAATCAGGGCAGGCGACGGAGACTGTCGCTTGGGTTATGGCTCCGGAGATGGTCAAGAAATTGGGAAGGTGGGAAATCAGACGTTTCATATGATAGTGTCCGGCCCGCACCTGGCTTATGGGCCATGGTGGAGCAGGTGTTGGGAGTAGGGCCATGGGTTGTGGTCTAATTCCTGTGCTATCCTTGTTTTCCTTTCTGTTTTGCTACCGGGCGCCCGTTATAGGCTGGCATTCTGGGCCATTTTAGTTCGTTCATTGGGGCGCGGATGCGGACCCTTGACCGTGCGGAAGTCGAGGACCGGACGGAAGACAGCGGGGTTTTTACGCGTAGGTTGCAATCCATCGGATGGATTGGCTCAGGACCGAGGCATGTTGTGTCCAATGTTCTGGCGGAGGTCCTGTTTTTCTGCGCTGGATACCCACCACTGGATTTGGTTTTTGCACTCGTGGGGGGTAACGACCTAGGTCTTGCGGGGAAGGTCGGGAGTGATCAGGGATATTAAGTCGTTTTATTGAAACTACTGGGTGTCGTTTCCTAAGAATGGTGTTCGTGTGGTCAGACATGGTGTATCGACATGTTGGGGGGGGCAGCGAGGGGGCAGGCAGGTCAGGTGGAAGCGCCTGAATAAGCAACAGGGTAAAAGCCGAATCAGGGAGGTGACGGTTTTGTGGCTGGAACTGGCAAGATGGTGGTTGCGCCATCTCTGGATTGGATCCGGGGAAGGAATTTTTGGCACAGGACGGAGTGTGACACTCCAATGCCATTGCAGTGGGATGGAAATGTGGGGCAGCTGGGCCTTAACAGAAGGAATTGAGGGGCATTCGGGGGTGGTGGGGGGTTCAGCATCCATGAGGTGGCATGGCTATGTCCCCTGTGGCGTTAGGGGTCCTTGGAGTTGGTGAGAGACCAAATGGGAGTGAGGGATTCAGAAGGAGGTTGATTCCTCAATTGAGGAGGACTTCTGTTTGGTCTGAGCGAAGGTGGGGCTACTTTTATGGGTAAAAGTTCTCTGGGAGTCGGGAGTTGAGTTTAGCCATTAACCCAGGCTTCGTGCCAGAGCAGTGGTTGCGGCTGAGGTAATGGTTGGAGAATAGTATGGTTCAACACAAATCTCTTTCGCTCCAGGACCCATGCCAAATGTTGGTTGGTGTGGTACTTATAGTACCTGGAAAATGGTGGTTGTGTCTGTAATTTCTTTACAGATTACTGGGTATTTATAAGGATGGGTTTTATGCACAATGTTTGTGCTATGTTTTCATATGTTTTATGTTTTATGTATATGTAATAAAATGGCTGCTGTGGCCAATATATCCAATGTGTGTCCAGTGTCATGTTTCTATTTAAGGGATGAGGGGAGCTCTATTAATGTGGGGGGAGGGACAACCTGGGTAGGAAACATTGGCTTGGGACAGTGGCTGGAGGGGTAAGGTTATTAGTTAATGGGCACGGAATCTGGCTTGCGACTTAGTAATAAAGGTTCAAAGATAGGTAAAAAGTCAAATACGTACGAAATTTTAGGTAATACTGTCGATTTGTTCACTGATATGCATACTGAATAAAGAAATGGAAGGGCATTCCATACAGAGTAATTTATGAATCTTGGCAAACAGGGACTGGCAATTATGAGCAAATAATGAGGAATAAGAGTGGTCAAATGATATTCCAGGTATTTCAGGCAGAGTCATTTCAGCAGTATTAAAATTTAATTTAAGATGCTCTCTAAATGGCTTGTGAAAAGGTTCTATTGGAAGTTCTTTCCATATGGTAAATATTTACTTCATAATCCCATCATTAAATGTTTCCCGAACCAAATTTTAAAATGTATAACAGTAGTATGTGCCTTTTAGTAAGCCCTTTAAAAAAAACCACATCATTTGCATATCCGTTTGCCTGTAACAAACTCCACCTGCTGTTCATGATCCGTTCTCTCTCAATTCTGCCACTGCTTCCCTGCTTGCTCTCACATCGGTTGGCCTACACTTCACCACCAACCCAGACCTGAGCAAACAGGTCAGGGATGGAGTGAGTCGGGGCATCTTCTCTCCTCCCACACTGCAATTACCAGTTCATTCCTCCTGCACCCACCCTCAAACTCTTCACTTCTTTGAGGTTGTCACGGGTTGGTTCGCGGCGTGCTGCTGCCAATGCGCGGTCCTCTCCACGCAGGGAATCGGCACTCGGCGGGTGCAACGCGGTCGCCTACGACCACCCCTGTGCCGCAGTCCCGGCCCTGCTTGTTTTACCTGTCCCCACTCCTGTTAACGCCTCTTCCGGCCTTCCTGACTGCCAGTTTCTCGTGCCCCGTCCCCTAGCGCGCGCGACACTTTGCTCAGGATTTAAAGGGCCAGTTGTCCATTTAATTGGTGTTTTCCGGGACGTTGGTTCTATTTAAGGGTGAAGACCCGAGCAGTCGCTGCACAGATGTTGGTGTGCTTAGAGTGAGTTTGGAGTGTCCTTGACGTGTTATTGTTTATCTTGTACCCAGTCCCGTCTCCGCTATGTTTCTACACCTTACAACTTTGCCGCCTGCCTGACCGTCTGCCCGTCTCTGACCACGAACCTCTGCCGCATGCCCTGACCTTCCTGCCTGTCCCTGCACACGCCTTTGGATTACGTTTTGGCACCACGCTGCACCCCAGCGCCACCGCAAGCAAGTCACGTCAGGGGGTAACGACCTGGTAGCCTCACTTCTGCGGCGGGCTCTGGTGAAAACCGGGGGGGCTACTTAGATTCCGTTCCTGGCGTGGCTTAAAATACCACCGCTTGCGGTGGTCCAGCGGATCCACCGAGCGTGGACAGTACAATCTGCGCCATGGATTCGCCAGTGTACCTCTGCCTGAACTCGGGACGTGGACGACGGCCGTCGCCCAGCAGAGGCAGCGTATCGACCACTCGCGGCATGATTGCAGACCTTGGCGGACCGCCTACCTCCACCCTTGTGGGCCGATTGCCGTCTCGGCGCCCCTGTTTGCTTCCCACAGCTACGGCCTCATCCTTGATCACTGTAACCGGGCGACCATTTCATGATCTGCGCTCACCTCTCGCTATGCATGGAGACCCCAAGACAACGTGCAGAGGTTTCATCAGCCAATGCCTCCATACACCTAGAAGATGATGGGACATACAATTTCCCACAGAGCCGGGCTAAATTCTCCTTTTTCAATATTAGCCGCTTAACTGGCGGCTAGCCTGGCCTGGGCCACTCCGCTGTGGGACCAGCGGAGATACGCTAACGGCTAACCTGCAAAGCCTTCCTCCAGGGGTTCCGACTGTCTTTGGAGGAACCAGGTGCACCTCCTCTGCTGCCGCAGCTATGCTCCGTCTCCGTCAGGGCGACTCCTGGTTGGACAGTACTCTTGCCGTTCCGGCACCTTAGCCTCGGAGGTAGAAATGAACAATGAGGCTTTTGGGTGGAACTTTTTGGCAAGGCCTCTCGGGACGATAAAGGCTGAAGCTCGCGGGTCGAGACCTGCCTTCTTCTTGTACCGAATGATTCGGTTAGGCCACCCCGACTCGCTATACGTTTTGCAGAAAGACAACAAGAGCTCCGCCTCCAAATGGCGAGCCTGCCAGACCACGCGGCTACCTTGTCTGTCCTGTCATTCAATGCCCTCGCTTACTCGCCAACGGTGCATGAGACGAACCCATGCAGGCTGGAAAGGGCGAATCTGACCAGGAGGGATCGCTCACAGCCAGACGTCTCAGGCAGTTGTGTTTCTATTGAGGCGGTTCTTGGCACTTCATTGGGGACTGTCCGTGACGCCGGGGAAATCCCGCACCTAGGGCTCGCAGGAGCGGCATACTAGGTGTCAGTGCGGCCTCTCCCCCGTCTGACCATTCTGTTCTTTGCTGCGAACGTCGGGACTGCACCTTTCAGGCCCACCGCCTTCCTGGATTCAGGGTCCGCCGGTAACTTTATCTGCACGAGCTGGTGTACCAGTTACGCGCTTTACAGTGACCCCCCTGGAGAAACCCTTGTTGTGTCCTCTGTCAGTGGCAGGGAATGCGCTCAAGGATTGCCATTTCGTTCTGCACTGCGCCCTCTCCTTGCAGATCGGGGCGTAACATCAGGAAAACTGTGAAACTTCTAGTACTGCATCGTTCCTCTTCTGAGATCCTCATGGGCCTCCCCTGGTTGACAAGGAGCAACTGCCGCGACCTGAACGGAAAACCACAGGCGAGATTCTTCGTTTGGACGCCGGATTGCATCACGATGCCTAGTCGGGCGCTCAGCCAGTCCGTCGGGCCGGCCGCAACCAAGCCTACGAAGTCTCTGCAGGTATGCTGCTCCATACCAGGACTTCTTCCGATGTCTTTTCTGAAAACAGCTGAAACTCTGCTCCGCCCCGGCCTTCGATGGCCCTAAGATATGCAGCCCGGATGCTTCTCCTCCCGAAGCGGCAGAGTTTACCCTCTTTCCGTCCCTGAAGACAAAAGGCAATGTACCGACTATATTCTAGTGAACCTCCGCAAAGTGTATTCATACGCAAGTCGACTTCCCCTGGGGGAGCCGGATTTTCTTTTCTGAGACAAAAGATGGGGGGCCCTCCGGACTGTATCGATTATCGGGGCCTCTGAACAAAATAACTAGTAAAAGAATCGATACCCACTGCCTTTGATCTCGAGCTAATTGGACGCCTACGAGGCGCAAGAATTTTTTCTAAATCTGGACCTTCGCGGAGGCCTACAATATGATTTGTATTCCGGAGAGGTGACGAGGGGAAAACCGCTCTTTAACAACAGTGATGTCCATTCTGAATATCTCGTCATGCCAATTGGTTCTGTAACGCTCGGCTTGTTTTTCAAAAATTTTCGTTAATGAGGATCTTCCGGATCTCTCTAACGTTTGTGTGTATAGTTTATCTGGAGATATTCTCATCTATTCTTCAGACTTGGAGACCCCCCGTCATCACGTCCGCCAGGTTGCTCAGACGTCTCCGGAACCACCAACTTTATGCCAAGCTGGCAAATGTGGCCTGTCTCGTAGACACCCCTTTACCCCCTCCCTGACCTTTTTAGGGTACATCGTGTCGGATCAAGGCCTTCAGATGGACCCGCCAAAGCTCTCAGCAGTCCTACGGTGGCCTCATCCTGTGGGCCTCCGGGCCATCCAGCGCTCTTTTTAAGGTTCTTGCCAAATATTATAGGCATTCCCTACCTAAGTTTCCTCCCTCCCTGGTGGCTCCAATGGTTAGCCCTCCACCAAGACGGGGAGCCGACCCCAAATCATGGCTTCGAGGCTCTAGAGGCCTTCATCGGCTGAAAGCTGGATTTGCTTTGCTCCGTTCTCTTCGTCGGATCCTCAATGCCCGTTTCGTCTTAGAGGACGACGCCTCCTCAGTTCGGTGCGGCGCCGACCGTTCTTCTGCAGAAGTCCTACCTTCGGGGAAATCGCGCACATGTGGATTCTTCTCCAAGACCTTCACTTCCGGCAGGAACGCAACTACCCTATCGCGTGACCGGGAACTTCTTGCTATAAAAATAAGCCCTAGAAGAAATGGCGTCACTCTGCTGGAAGGGGCTCACCACCCCTCGTGATCTACACTGATCCACAAGAACCTTCTCTATCTGCAAATCATGCTCAAGTTTAAATCCCGCGCACAATCCAGGTGGTCGCTTTTCCTTCGCCCGTTTTAATTTTCTTGTTAAACTTGGACCGACCTGCCGTGAAAAAAAACGTCCGGGCAGACGCTCTTTCCAGATCCTCCGATAACGGTGGGCTTGGAGCCACCCCCTCTGCAGCATATTATTCCTCCAGAACGGCTTTCTTTCGGCAGCTCCTTTAGACCTTCAACAGGTACCTCCGGGGACGACCTACGCTCCCGTCCTGCCTTGCGGCCTCGATCCTTAAATGGGGACATTCTTTCTCAAAATGTGGTCATCCTGGGATTCACCAAGTCCATACAAGTCATCTCAAGATACTCACTGGTGGCCACTGTCATTACAAGACGTTAGGGACTTTGTGCCAGCTTGCACCTCCTGTGCCTGTAACAAGGTACCCTCGCCTCAGGGGGACCCGCGGGTCTGTACAGCTCTCAGTGGCCAGAGAAGCCTTGACCCATATTTCTATTGGATTTTGTCACTGAATCTGCTGGCCTCATCAGGAAAACACGGGTCATTAGGGTGGTGGTTGCAGGTTTTCCAAAATGGCTCATTTTGTGCCCCTGCCCGGCTTACCCTCGGCACCCCAGCTTAGCCCAGGCTCTTCTTCCACCACCATCTTCCGCTTACACGGGATCCCCTTGCAGTCTCACCTCTGATAGGGGAGTCCAGTTGTATCTAGATTATGGCCGGGCTCTCTGTGCGCAGTTACGAGCGGGAGCAGCTGGACACCTTCTCGTCTGCATTACCCCCTAAGACCAAAGGGCAGGTGGGAGAGGGTCAACCAGGTCGTTAGGCTGTATCTGCGACATTTGGTCTGCACGTCAGCACAAAACTGGTCTGATCTCCTCTCCTGGGCGGAATTCTCCCTATAATTTCCCCTTGGACTCAGACGTCTGCGAGAGCACAGCTCACTTTTCTTATTGCGTTTGGGATACATCCTCGCCCGCCTCTCACCCTAGCCCACCTCGTGCCATGGTTCCTGCAGATGATGCCCAAGTACGGGACATCAAGTCTCTCTGGCAAGTTACTCGTCAAAGCCCTTCTCTCGTGCTTCTCCCGCCGCTAAAGTCTTCAGGGCCGGATATAGGTATCAGGGAGACCTCCTCCGATATTTCGCCAGGTGATAGGGCTGTGATTATCGGCCAAGTCATCGCTTCAAGGTGCCCAGTTACAAGTTGGGTCTAAGTCATCTGGGTCCTTTGTGATATTTCGGCAGCTTAAACCGGTCTCCATACAACGCTTCCGCTCCGTGCCGCACTGGATTGGGGTCCGAAAGACTTCCATGTCTCTCTCCTAACGCCGGTGTACAGAATCGCTTTCACGGGGGCGGGGCTGTCCTGCCCTCTCATGTGCCAACTCTTATGAATCTTTGAGGTCAAGGAGGTGCTGGCACAGAAGACAGTCAGCGGGGAAGCGGTTCTTTCTCATTTGACTGGATGGGGATTCAGGCTGTGGAGCGTTTCACTGGGAACTGAAAGCCAAACCTTGTCCCCTGATCTCTCGCCAGGTTCAAAAAAAAAGAGGGGTGAGACTAAGGGGGGGGGGGTACTGTCACGGGGGTCGCGGGCGCGCTGCGCTGCGGCCGGTCCCTCTCCCCAGGGGACTGGAGCGGGCATCGCGGGTCGCTTCAACGATCACCCCTGCTGCCCGCGGGTTACGCGGCGCACTGCTTGTTTACTGGCCCCACTACTGTGAACGCCGCTTCCGGCGGTTCCTGACTGCCGTGCTCGTAGCCCGTCCTAGCGCGTGCGTGCGACACTTGGCTCCGATTTAAATGGGCCAGTGGGTCCATTAATTGGTTGTTTTCCTCGGACGTTGGTTCTATTAATGGTGAAGCCCCCCGAGCAGTCGCTGCCAGATTGTTGGTGTGCTTAGAGAGAGTTGGGAGTGTCCTTGAGTCCGTATTGTTTATCCGTTTACCCGTCCGTTCCGCTACGATTCCTGACCTTGCATGTTTGACGCCCACCATGCCCTGACGTCTCGCCCGTCTCTGACCACGAACCCTCTGCGCCTGCCGACCTTCTGCTGGTCCCGACTACGCCTTTGGCTTACGATTTTTGCACCACGCTGTACCCCGGGGCCGCCACCGCTAGCAAGTCACGTCAGGGGTAACCGACCTGGAAGGCCTCCGCCGCAGCAAGTCCATCACGCCTTTTCGGCGGGCTCAGTAGAAAACCGAGGGCCTACTTAGATTCGTTCCTGGCAGTGGCATAACTTACCACGCTTGCGGTGGTCCAGCGACTACCGAACCGTGACAGAGTTCCACACCCTCAGACTCTTTCAGCCAGGTTCTCTTAAAGTGGCAGTTGTACACAGACCCCCTGGCTCACCCACAAATTTCTGGATCACTTTGCTGCCTCACATCCTCTCTACTGAAATACACATACTTCTAATGGGTGATTTCAATATCCCCATTGACAATCCCATGTCTCCTTCTGCCTCTCAGTTTCTTTCACTAACATCTTCTATTGGCCTTTCAGAATTCTTTGCCAGCCACTCATTGCTAAGTGTGGTCCAGCACTGCATGTGGATGAGGAGGTGGCACTGGCGCCATCCCTCTCATTCACTTCTATGGGAGTGCCGAGCATATCTGAGTGTGTGCCCAATGAGCAACCAGCAAAGAGGATTTCTCGTAACGGGACTACTCCTTTTTTATGTCAAAATATTCTTGAAGTTATCACTTATTTTTCTGAGAATGGAGCAGTGTGAAGGCTTTTTATTTGCGGGATAAATTGACATATTCTTTGATACCGTTATAGGTTACATAAGAGTTTTTGATCACTTTTTATCTGTTTTTTTGTGAAGCTGGATTAACAGAAAAATGCAATCCCAGCATGGCTTTTTAAATATAGATTTATTTCTTTTTTCATTTTTTTACTAAATAAAATGTTTTTTTTTTTTTTAATTGCGCAAATAGGACTTTTGTGTTTTCTTTTTATTCAGTATTGTTATTTTTTTATTTTTTAAATACTAAAACATGTTATTATCTTAGTGATCAGCAGCAGCCCTATGTGACATTTACAGACAGTGATTTAATGACTGGAGTTCCATGCTCTGTGTTTGGTGCAGGATCTGATTTCTCATCCAAACAGTAGCCATCACTGAGTACAGAGCTTCAGTCACTAAATCACTGCCGGTAATTGTCTATCATAGCTACCACCCAGCCCTATGACTTGCTCCTCTGACCCATATATTAGTAAAGTGAAACCGCGCAGGAGAGCAGCTTACCCCGCGCACGTATCACACACTGCTCGGCCTTTTCTGCCTCCCTCCAGGTTGAGCATAGCAACTACATGGCTCTGATCCCGGCTGCTCTAGATGTTAACTGAACTGTGCAGGGACCGGTTTGCAATGCTGCATCGCTGGCTCTCTCAGACCCAGTGATGCAGCAGTGTGGTTAGGGGGGCCTGTGGGACCCCTTGGATCCGGGGCCAGGGCCGTCTTTCCCATTGGGCCAGGTAGGCGCTTGCCCGGGGGCCCCCAGCCTTGGGGGGCCCCTCCCGGGCAGCCCCCCTCCCGGGCCCATTGGAGCGACAGCCCCTGCGGGGGGTCCGGCAGCGCACACTCTCAGGGGGCCGCCGGACCCCCGCGTCTTTAAGCACGCAGGGAAATGACACCCCTCCTGCCCCTCAGGCCGCTTTACAGCACAGGGGGCCCCTGGGCAGGGGCTGTGCACGGGGCCCCCACCCCCCCAAAAAAAAAAAAAAACACAACTACCCAGAAACAATATATAGATTACTGCAAACAAACTTTGACCTAAAAGCACCCGCCATCACCAGCTCAGGTCACCATTACATGACAGAGACTACAGCACTGGTCGAATATAAACAAAAGAAACCCCAACCAGGGACTCACAGGAGACGTCCTATCGATTTCTTTCCTTGAACGTTTTTTATCGCTTTTTTTCGTCCAACCACCATACACCTTTTTCCCGGGCCGAAACTCCCCCGCAGAATGTAACCCACAAACTTTTTAGAACCTTTTTCCCACATTTTTTATGGACACCCCCAATAAATAAATGGGTAGAAATTTACCCACCTTTTGTTTTGGTGGGTATGTAGACTCTAGTAGAAAGGATACAGCTCTTTGTAGGTCAATGCTCCCCCGTAGTAGTTACCCCCCCTTAAAATTTTCCCCTTTTATATACCCCCCTGATAACTTATGGTCCCAGAAGAAAATAGCCTCCTTATATCCCCCCCTAAGTATATGCCCCCTTTACTTTCCCCCTAAATACGCCCTTTAACAGCCCCTTTTGTACCCCCCTTTATATACCCCCTGTAGTTATACCCCCTTTATAAATGCCCCCCTGGCCATTTGGCCCCCGACCCAACTTACCAAGCCCCCCTAACCAGTTCCCTGTAGCCCCCTGTAGCCGGGCCCCCCTTTACCATTTTCCCCCTGTAGCCATGTCCCCCCTGAGCCAGTGTCCCCCTGTACCAGGGGCCCCTGAACCCCCTTACCAGGGCCCCGAAGCCCCCTTTAAACCAGGGCCCCTGTAGCCAGGGGCCCCTTAGCCAGTTGCTCCTTAGCCCCCTGTAGCCTTCCCCCCATACCCCCTGTACCTGAGCCATGTCCCTGACCGTTGCCCTGTAGCCGGGCCCCCCTGTACCAGTGCCCCCTTTACCCTGTAGCCAGTGTCCCCGTAGCCCCCTGTAGCCATGTCCTCCCTGTACCGTGTCCCCCCTGTAGCCTTTTTGCTCCTGTATCCAGCCTCCCTGTAGCCATTTCCCCCCCTTAGCCATTGCTCCTGTAGCCCCTGTTGCCAGTGTCCCCAAAATAGCCCTTCCCCTGTAGCCCCCTGTACCTGTCCCTGTACCCCCGTACCATGTCCCCTGTACCTGGTCCCCGAGCCATGTCCCCGTAGCATGCCCCCTGTAGCCTGTTTCCCCTGTAGCCAGTGCCCCTGTACCTTTTTTTCCCCTGTAGCCCCCTGTACCTGTCCCCGAAACCAGGTCCCCGTAGCCAGTTGCTCCTGTAGCCCCCTTAGCCATGTCCCTGTACCAGTTGCTCCTTGCCCCCTGTACCCCCTGTACCCATTTCCCCCTTACCCCCTTACCCCAGGTCCCCGACCTTTTTTTCCCCTGTAGCCATTGCTCCTGTAGCCATGTCCCCTAACCCCCTGTACCCAGTGCCCCTGAGCCAGTGTCCCTGTACCTTTTCCCCTGTAGCCTTTTTTCCCCTGAGCCAGTTCCCCCCCTTAGCCATTGCCCCCTGTAGCCCCTGTACCATGCCCCCTGTAATGAAAAAAAATTTTTTAAAAACTGTTACTTACCCCCCCCGATTTTCCGCCTCCCGGGGTGTGGCCCGGGGCCTCCGGGACTCGTTTCCCGGGCCCGTGAGGGGCGTGACATCATCACGCCCCTACCCGGGGACTTCCCTCCCGAATTTCCTCGGCCAAGCTGCGGGGCTGCCGCCGGGGATATACACGGCCACAGGAGGTGATGTCATCATCTCCTGCGCTGCTTAAAGACCGGCGGTTCCGGGCCCCCTCCTGGGGGGCGGGGCCCCCGGGCAAGCGCCTACCCGGGCCCAAAGGGAAAGACGCCCTGGCGCCGCTTTTAAAAACCTGGCCCCCCCGCAGCTTCCGCCGAGGAAATCCGGGAGAAAAGCCCGGCGTAGGCGGCGGATATTTCACGCCGCTCAGCCAAAACGAGCCCCAACGCGACCCAGCAGGGAGCGCGGAGGTAAGAAAACAGTTTTTAAACATTTTTTTTTTTTCTACAGGGGCACTGGGACAGGGGCTACAGGGGGAACTGGCGGAACGGGGGACAGGGGGAAACACTACAGGGGGACACTGGCTACAGGGGACACGGGGTACAGGGGCTATAGGGACACTGGGTACAGGGGCAACTGGGTACAGGGGGGAAAAAGGGACAGGGGGCACTGGCTACAGGGGCTACAGGGACACTGGCTACAGGGGGGGTACAGGGGGGCAACTGCAAAGGGGACACTGGGTACAGGGGACACAGGGGACAGGGGGCTAAAAAGCAACGCACAGGGGGGACTGAACAGGGACACTGGCTACAGGGGCTACAGGGGACCGGCTACAGGGGCTACGGGACCTGGTACAGGGGGGTACAGGGGGAACGGCACAGGGGGCACTGGCACAGGGACACGGCTACGGGGCTAAGGGTACACTGGCACAGGGGGTACAGGGCAAATGGCTACAGGGGACACTGGCTCAGGGGGCCCACAGGGACACTGGGTACGGGGGCACTACAGGGCAACGGCTACAGGGGGGCACTGGGTACAGGAAGGGCATGGCTACAGGAGCACGGCTTCAGGGGGACATTGGGTACAGGGGGGGACAGGGTACAGGGACAGGCTACAGGGGGCACGGCTACAGGGACCTGGCTACAGGGGCTACAGGGGGCACTGGCTAAGGGGGCTACAGGGGACACTGCTACAGGGGCAACAGGCTACAGGGACACGGCTACAGGCTACGGGGCTATAGGGGACACTGGCTACAGGGGGCTACAGGAGTAACTGGCTACAGGGGCCACTGGCTACAGGGGCCACTGGCTACAGGGGGCTTCAGGGGCCACGGGCTACAGGGGGCTTCAGGGGCCACTGGCTACAGGGGGGACACTGGCTACGGGGGGGACACTGGCTACAGGGGGACAGGCTACAGGGGCCATGGCTACAGGGGGCTACAGGGGACACTGGCTTCGGGGGAACTCTGGTACAGTTGGCTACGGGCCACTGGCTACGGGGGGCATTTATATAAGGGGGTATATACTACAGGGGGCTATATAAAGGGGGCATACAAAAAGGGGCCCTGTAATAAAGGGAACGTATTTAAGGGGGCTATGTAAAGGGCAAAATACTATAGGGGGTTTTAAAACAGGAGGCTATATTCTTCTGGGACCATAAGTTATACAGGGGCTATATAAAAGGGGCCATACATCTTACAGGGCTGTAAACCACCTACAGGGGCAGCATATGTACCTACAAAGTGCTGTTTACCTATCTACTAGAGTCTACATACCGACCTACTCAATGGTGGGTAACATTACTCCCTATTTATTTATTGGGGGTGTCCATAACACATGTGGGAAAAAGGATTCTAAGAAGTTTGTGGGTTACATTCTGCAGGGACGAGTTGGGCCGGAAGAAGGTGTCATGGTGGTCTGGAAAAGAAGAAGATGATAAAGAACGATTCAAGGAACGACAGATCAGATGGGGACGTCTCCTGGGGAGTCCCTGGTGTCGGGGGTTATTTTTGTCTATATTTTCGACCAGTGCTGTAGTCTCTGTCATGCAATGGTGACCTGAGCTGGTAGATGGCGGTGCTGTAGGTCAAAAGTTTGTTAGCAGTAATCTATATATTTGTTTCTGTGAGTAGTTGTGTTTTTTTTTTTTTTTTTTGGGGGGTGGGGGCCCAGTGCACAGCTCTGCCCAGGGGCCCATAGTGCTGTAAAGACGGCCCTGTCCGGGGCCCGGTCACAAGTGCAAACGCTGCGAGCTCTGTAGCTATGCCACTGCCCCTGACCTCTTGGGTAGCCCATTCCGTCCTGATTTACCTCCACAGCCCTATTAGCAGAGTCAATAATGTAATAGCATATAAGTAGAATTCTCTACAGCCAATAATCAAACAGCAGAGAACACTGCACAGCCAATGATATAACAGCATATAATACTTTATAGCCAATAATCTATCAGCAGATAACAATGCTTAACAAATGATATAACTAAATAGAACAGTGCACAACCAATGATATAACAGTAAAAAGTGCTGCACAAAAAATGATATAACATCAGAGAACCCTGATGTATAGCCAATGATCTAACAGCAAATAATACTGCACAGTGAATGACATAACAGCATAGAATGCTGCACAGCCAATAATGTAATGTGCCACATCTCTGTGCCTGTAGTCCACGTGCACCTTCTAGGCTCTGTGACAGAGAAAGCTGCACAACCAATGATATAACCTCAGAGAACGCTGCACAACCAATGATATAACAACAGAGAATGCTGCACAACCAATGATATAACAACAGAGAACGCTGCACAGCCAATGATATAACAACAGAGAACGCTGCACAGTAAATGATGTAACAGAGAACACTGTACAGCCTATTACATAACACTAGAGGATGCTGCACAGTCAATGATATAACAGCAATGAACACTGTATAACCAATGATCTAATGGCAAATAATACTGCACAGAGAATGACATAACAGCAGAGAATGCTGCGCAGCCAATGATTTAATGTACCACGTCTCTGTGCCTGTAGTCCATGTGCACCTTCCAGGCTCTGTGACAGAGTATGCTGCACAGCCAATAATATAACCTCAGAGAACGCTGCACAACCAATGATAAAACAGCAGAGAATTCTGCACAACCAATGATATAACCTCAGAGAACACTGCACAGCCAATGATATAACAAAAAAAAACACTCAACGGCCAATAATACAACAGCAGAATGTTCTCCACACTGTCTAGTCACTGGCTGACAGTGCACTCTGCCAATAGTGCTTGAGCTGTGAGCTCCCATTTAGTCCTTCACACTTTCACAGTCCTTTCCTCACCCCAGGATAGTAGCAGCGGTGACTTTATTAGTTTACTGCCTGCTTCATAACAAACAGACTCACTTGGCAAAGTTGCTTAGCATCTGCTCCCTCAAAGCCCTGCAGCACAGGTGAGCCACTTGCACAGCATCACGTCGGTCTGCGCCACATCTCTGTGCCCAGGGCAGTTCCTAGGCTAAATTTCACTCAGGGCGAGGTGAAGAAATTTCGCCCACCCCCCACCCTCCCGCCGTTAACATACTGCGCCACCACGCGATACATTGCATCACCATCACCCAAAGCCAAAATATACAAAAAGCTTTACCACAATGTGCTACGTATAAAACTACTAAATAAGTCATACAGTTACCAAATAACGCTACTACACTAAACCAGAATCTCAAGACCACATATCACCAACACACAGTGACCGAATAATACCACCACATCATGACCACCATGTAGCCAGTGATGCCTCCCTTGTAGCCAGTGATGCCCCCCATGTAGCCAGTGATGCCCCCCTGTAGCCAGTGATGCCCCATTGTAGCCAGTGATGCCCCCCTTGTAGCCAGTGATGCCGCCATTGTAGCCAGTGATGCCCCCCTGTAGCCAGTGATGCCCCCCCATGTAGCCAGTGATGCCCCCTTGTAGCCAGTGATGACCCCTGTAGCCAGTGATGCCCCCCATGTAGCCAGTGATGCCCCCCTTGTAGCCAGTGAGAAGATGCCCCCCCTGTAGCCAGTGATGCCCCACATGTATCCTGTGATGGCCCCCCTTTATCCAGTGGTGCCCCTCTTTGATCCAGTGATGCCCCCCATGTAGCCAGTGGTGCCCCCCTTGTAGCCAGTGGTGCCCCCCATGTAGCCAGTGGTGCCCCCCTTGTAGCCAGTGGTGCCCCCCATGTAGCCAGTGGTGCCCCCCTTGTAGCCAGTGATGCCCCCCTGTAACTGAATATAAAATAACAAAAAAGTACTCACCTCGGTCCCCGTGTCCTGGTCTGAAGCTGCTCAGCAGTGGGAGCTGCTGAACGGTGTAAGCAGCGTGACGTCATCACGCTACTTACGCTGCATGCAGCTCCCAGAGATCTCCTCGGCGGCAGAGCTGCAAGCCGAGGAGATCGAGCGTCACAGGGGGCGCGGTGAAAGCCGTGCGCCCCCTGTGACGCTGATACTGGGGCGGAGTCAGGACGGGAACGATCCGTCCCGCCTCCTCCCTGCAGCTACTGGCTCTGCGCTCGACTGTTATAAGACAGTCGCGCATGAGTAGCAGGGCGATTCCCCGGGCGGGCGCGAGCGGCCGCGGCGCCCCCCTCAGGTGAGCGGGACCCTCGGCGCCCGGGCGATCGCACGCCCCGCCCGCCCCTAGGAACGGCCCTGTCTGTGCCTCTAGTCCATGTGCAACTTTCAGGCTCCATGACTCTCTAGCATAGGGGCCATATTTCCCACTAGGCACAAGAGGGTCAGTGCTTAGGAATGCAGTGTTTCACAACTTTTTTTTTTCTTCCTAGGTTCTGATTGTAGTACCTACTGAGAAGTAGAAAAAGGAAGTGCTTCAAGGTTGTACTTGGATACTATATGTGCCCTACTGATCTTATTTTATAAGGAGGACCTCACCTCCCCCTTTAATATAAGTGCAACACCTTTGACCTCCAAATGTTTTAAGTGTACTCTGTGCTAACAGTCCACGCGCCTCAGCCACTCCTTCACTACCTGCACACAGCAGTTTCACTAACGATCATTGCCAACACAATGCTTACACAGTGGCACAGGTTGTACAGCATGCAGGGAATCCAGCATGGACAGTTTGTACTGCAGATTGTACTGCATCCAAGAATGTATTGCATGCAGCTGGGCAGCAGATAGGATGAGAGGAGTCATGGGCAGCTTCAATTCCAATCATACCTCTCATATCCTTTTCCAGGACCAAAACAGTCAAAAGGGTGGGGGACCTGCAGTTTAGAGCAGATGGCAGTACTCTTACCCCCAGGGGCACACTCCATGATGATGATGATCCTTTCCTGCTGTATTGATGTTGCAATTTGTAGAGAGGCACCCATGAAATCGGTGTAGGAAGCAGGAGGCAGATGAGAGGTTAAACGTTGGTATCAAGCATCACTTGACCATTTTATTTCTCAGTAAGTTGTTAAACTTGACATCTCTTTTTATTTATAAATTACAATCCTTTTCACACCTGCGTTGCAGCTAGCAGGCATCAGAGGTTCCCTTCTAAAATGGTTCCTTATTTGGATGCAGTCTTGGTACTACAAGGAGTTCACAAACCCCAGGAGAGCTGACATCTTCCAGATAGACCTTAAGAGGATGGCGGAGTGACCCCAGTAGAAATGGATCTAGACAGGCCAGGCCAAAGGCAATTCTGGACACCAGTCTGGGCGGTAGGCTAGCGGGGCACTTCCTATGCGCTACCTGTCATGTACACCTCCCTACTGTACCTGTCAAAGGGCATCCACCAATCCAGCTAGGCAACAATTCTTCATAAGAGTCTCTCTTGTCCAAGCCAAGACCCATGGCTGAGGAATAAGGCTACAGGCCTCACCAGCTGCAATCTGGAATGGGCCCAGACTTTCAAGGGTTAAGTGGGTCCCTCCATCTTCTCCTGTGATCTTACAAAGGTTCAGACCACAGATCTCACCAGCCCTTACTAGAACTCCACTCACCTTTCAACCAATGACTGCAAAGCTTAATGCTTACAAATAACATTTTGTTACATCACACAAGCTCCTGCAGATTCTGGTCTCTGGCAGTGCCTACACTACTGTTCAAAAGTTTGGGGTCACCCAGACAATTTTGTGTTTTCCCTGAAAAGTCATACTTTTATTTATCAAATGAGTTGCAAAATGAATAGAAATATAGTCCAGACATTGACAAGGTTACAAATAATGATTTTTATTTGAAATAATAATTTTCTACTTCAGACTTTGCTTTCGTCAAATAATGCTCGCTTTGCAGCAATTACAGCATTGCAGACCTTTGGCATTCTAGCTGTTACTTTGCTGAGGTAATCTGGAGAAATTTCACGTCATGCTTCCAGAAGCCCCTCCCACAAGTTGGATTGGCTTGATGGGCACATTTTGCGTACCATACGGTCAAGCTGCTCCGACAACAGCTCAATGGGCTTGAGATCTGGTGACTGCACTGGTCACTCCATTACAAATAGAATACCAGCTGCCTGCTTCTTCCCTAAATAGTTCTTGCAGAATTTGGAGGTGTGCTTTGGGTCATTGTCCTGTTGCAGGATGAAATTGGCTCCAATCAAAAATTGAATGATAGCCTTCCGTATTCAAAATCCCTTTTACCTTATACAAATCTCCCACTTTACCAGCACCAACGCAACCCCAGACCATCACATTACCTCCACCATGCTTGACAGATGGCGTCAGGCACTCTTCCAGCATCTTTTCAGTTGTTCTGCGTCTCACAAATGTTTTTTTTTTTATAAGGTTTTATTTTAACATTTTCAAATAAGCATACAAAAAAAAAACCAACATTCTCACAAATTCCACAGAGAAAATGCAATTGGGTTAACAGTTAGGAATTGTACATTCTCAGATGATATAAACATCAATATCAATAGTAAGCCGAGACATGGTTCATTCAATTATTCTAAACAGTATTTCAGGAAACAAACCCTTGGACCTCTTGCAAAATAACAATTCTATACAATACAATCAAGCATAGATCCTGACAAACAGGGATAAAGGTTTTCTCCTTAGTAAATAGTATTTGTACTCAGCCATTGTCGATCATATTAGTCTCTGTGTCAAAACCCATTTCACTCGCAGTCCTGCCTCATTCCCCACTTGTCGGCCTCTGGCCTGCCTCTCCAAATTTCTTTGCCATTTTACACTGTCTGAGGACCGCAAATTCCAATTACTCCAACTGTTTTGAACCGTTTGGGAAAAGCCCTTTGGGCCCCATACGTGAGCTTTTACCTAGGGAGCTCAGCCATTAACCAGTTGTTTTCCACTGCTCTAAAGTTGGGACCTTGGGTGGTTTCCAATTTAAGAGAATGTTCTTCCTGGCATAGAAGAGCACAAGTAGATAGAGAGTGAAACAGAATTGAATATAAGTTTGATAGTTTGATAATCATTTTAATTTATGGCTTCCATCTGGTCTTCTTCAAACTTAAATCTTTGTGCTAATATACTGGATGAATTTCTGACTAGGATACAAGGACATGTTCTGTTCCGCTCACATCATAATATTTGGTTTAAGAGGCATTTGGTCTGACCGTGGCATTTGAATAACAGGTCATAGCTGCTGCTTATTTAAGGTTATTAGATTAGTGTAACTAAGACAGATGCCAGAGTATTCATTTTTATTTTTTGGTAGATGGGAGGTGTCATGATTTTAATAATTAAATTGGTTTCTTTACATTAAGACATGATTGGGTTTTAACCTATATCTTATGCTTAACTTTTTTGATTGGATTTTAATATGCCTACCTTCTCGATGATCACGCTTATA